>JADRCH010000394.1:34284-93827 GCA_019843965.1 Rhynchomys soricoides | reverse complement strand
CAGTTGTCTTCCATTTACAGGGCTCTACATCTCGTGAAGACAGTCAGCCTGCAGTTGTCTTCCATTTACAGGGCTCTCAGCCTACAGCACATCCTCGATCACCTAGAGTGCAGGAACACATGGCTTCTACTTACCATACTCTCTTTCATGAGGTGACTCTGGGCAGAAAGAGAATAGTATAGGACAGACAGACAGACGCACAGGCTCACTGCCGAGTTCCTGGTGTGTACCTGTCCCTGAGCCACCTACCCTTTCTTATCTATCCCTTCTCACTAGATGAAGACTCAGGGTCTGTTTGCACCCACATGGGGACCAAGAACCTAACCAGCCGCCCTCTTTGCCCAGGTACCTGGCATAGCTACTCTCAGAATCTTAAAGCTGGGGCCTCCTTGGCTGCTGACCAAGGAAGGCCAACCAGAAAATCCATCTTGGCCCTGTAGGCCCTCATCTCAAAGTTGCTTTGTGATTTTTCAAGCTAAAACAAAAGGTTCTGCAGGCCCGAGCAGCATCCTGACCACCAAGGACCACCCCAGGTTCCTACTGCCCTTGTCTCTCCATCTTCTGGATGATCCCTGGACTTCCCCTCCTCTCTATCCTGTCTGCCCAGAGGGGGCTTTGACCTGGCGCTACAAGTCATTGCAGTCAGATCACCTGTTCTTCCTGGGGATCTACTGTCCAGTACTAGTGACAGAAAACAATGGACAGAGGCCTTGAGGGGAGACATGCTCAGGAATATGCTGGAAAGGACCAGCAGGTATGGAAGGTTCATCCACAGGGGGTTTGAGAACCTAGTGTCAGAGTATAGGAAGCTTGGTGACCAGAATTTCATTGCTCAGTCCTCTGTAAGGGCTAAATATAGGGTAGGCAAGGGCGTGGCCAGTGACCCTTGAAAATGAGGCAAGCGGTAGGCAGAATGGCATGGGCAGGCTCCAGAGCTGAGCTACCTTCAGAGCACAAGGCTCAGGGGGCAAACCCCTGGGCTGATCTTCATACAACAGGTTCCTAGTGGTGAAGTACCAAATCCCTCAGACATGACGTCACCCCAGGCTAAGTAAGAGAAGGCTGCCTCAGGTGACACTCAGTTGAAAGGCCAGTGCGGAAAAGAAGAACAAACCAAGTAGAGAACTGTGGGACAAAGCAGGTAGGGCCATTGCCTCAGGGGCTGGTCAGTTCAGGTGGCATGTAGATGCCACACCTGTCGCTGTGACTCTAAATGTTCTACCCACAGCCCCAGACAAGGAGCTCAGTCTGTGAGCACAAAGCACATGCATATCCAGTACCCAGGAAGAAGACAACAGGCAGCAAGATACCTCTAGAAAAGGCATCATGTGAAGGGTTCTGTGGCTCTCCACATCCCTGCCATTACTGCAGATTCTCATAGGACAGCCTGGGGACAGTGACTCGGAATGTCAATACTCACCAGCCCCTGTGTCGCTCTCCTTCTGTGTCCTGCAACTGGCCAGTCTTACTTAGCTCTCATTCCTTACTGCCTAGACTCACCAGAAGATGCTTCACAGAAGTATTCTCTATGCAGTCATGACCAGGATCCCCTCCATTAAAGTATGCCCATTCACTACCAGAGTACAGCCTGGCCCAGAGCAGGTGATACCTGGCCACTCTGAACGACCCTGATAGCACTGTGAAAGTGCTTTGGCAGCCCTCTAAGGACACTGATTTACACCCTTTTCCTTCAGGCATGTGATGGCACACAAGAGGTTATCAGCTGTCTCACAAAGGACTAAATCTGGGGGCCCCAAACCTGCTGACCCTATGTTTGTTGGAGGAAAAACTGAAGGACCTTTTGTTCCAGGCGCAGCCCCCTCATGCATGCCTGGCCACGTGGGAGATGGGCCTTTGGTGGCAGCTGGCCATTTGTTCTCATGCCCTGCAGGCAGAGAAATGCCACATGCCAGCACCCTGGAGGCCAGGCAGGGCCCTGTGTGGGTCCAAGTGTCAAGGCCGTATATGTAAGTCTGCTAGTTCTCTCTGCAGTGAGCATCTGAGGAGAGGCCTCTTGTTAAAAGGCGTAGTATGACAGTCTTGGGGGAGTAGGTTCTACAAGAGGCTATGGGCTCACTTACTGAACCCTGAGCACCTGCTAACCTCCGTCAGCCAGAAATGCACCTGTGTGGCCTGGGGCAGCTGTCATCCTCGTCAGCTCAGTTTTCTCCACAGGGCCTGAACCTTATCTGGACATGGGTGCCCTGGTTAATGAGAAAAGAAGTTCAGGAGTGCCTTCTCAATATCCCCCACTGGCCAGCACTCAGGGCTAGGGCAGCTCGAATAGAAGGGAAGGGTCAGTGGGCTGTAACTAGGCCAGATACCTTCCAACCACTGGGTTTCTACATTCCCACCTCATCCCATCAGAGGCCAGCCCCATCAAAGCAGGTAGTGGAGAGAGAGGAATGGACAGTGCCACTCAGTCCTGGGACCAGGGCAAAGAAGACAGTAGATGTTAGAAGACAGCACAGTCAACAAGGAGGAGCCATTTGTGTAATGTCTGCTGGGAATGCAGGCAAGCTCCAAAGGGGCTCTGTGGGTGAGGCTAGAAATACACACAGAGCTCACAGTGGCTGCACCGGCCATACATTCCACCATTTCACCCAGGAGCCACCAGCATCACATAATTGGGATCCTGCCATCAGGAGGCTGTGCTATCAGATTAACAGAGCCTGGATCCTTCAGCTCAGGGACCGTCCCACTCTTCTATTACAAGCCAGAAGCCCCAGGTATGAGGGTGTGCTGTGCACATGATGGCTGACAGAAGGGGCATGTCTCTCCACTCCTATCTCTTGTGTCACACATGTGCATGCCATTGTGAGGTGGTGACAGTCTTGACTGTTAGCTAGACTGGACTGAGTCGCCTAAGAGATTATTAGAGCATAGCTCTGGAGTGTCCGAGAGGTATTTCCATTCCAGGGACTACTAAATCATGAGAGTGCTGATCTGATCAATGAACCAGTGACAGATTCAAAGCTGGAAGATTATGGAACTCTGAAAGATGGAGGCATGGCTGGAGGAAAGAGGACACCCGGGGAGTCCATCTTGATGCAGCCTGCCTCCCCACACCTGTGAGTAGTTTTCTTCTACCACACCCTTCTGCCTTTATGTTCTGCTTCCACACAGCTTTAAAACTCGGTGACCATGAACTGAAACATCTGAAACTTGAAAACAAATTTCCTCCTTAAAAATGTTGATGTCAAGTATCTGTCACAGTGACAATTAACATGGAGACTGGGGGTCATACAGGACAAGGGCCAGCCTAGCCTGCAGTTGGCCTTGTGGTGGGAATAGCCGTCTTCCTTCCAGTCCTCCTGACCAGGCTTCCTAGGGTTTCGTGGGGAGGCAGGCTCCAGGAGCCTCAGCACTGAGCTGATCTATGGTCTGGGGCCCATCTTTCAGGAGGTACTACAGAGGGAGAGAAGACAAGCCCCAGGAAAGAAGAGGATGCGCAGAGCCCTGACCCTGCCCTGCAACTGGTCATATCAGAGGAAGACAGGCCAGGGTCTGTGTGGGCCAGGTCCAAAGCCACATTCACCTCGAAGTCACCCACAACCTCCACAAGGCAGCATTCTACATAGTGACCAGGCAGGCAAGGGCCTGAGGGGAGATTCCCTTCATGGACAAATGCTGAGAGTGCAAGTATCTGACATGCCCTTAGTGGCAATGTTCATCTGGTACAAGGAACACAGCAGGCCTCTGGCCTGAGCAACCATCTTTTAGCAGCTACACTAAGATAAGAAGTCTTCAGCCACAAGAGATGTCTCCAACCACAAGGGTGAGAGTCTGGGAGCCACCAGCCTGGGAACATCTCAACCTCTAGACCTAAGTGCCAACACCTTTCTCCTCCTGTCCCTCCCACAGTGGTTCACAGGACAGAGGGTGAAGGGTGAACAACAATGGGAGTGCAAGGCAGGTGTGGTGGTACACATCTGTAATCCCAGTGCTTAGGACCATCAGGAGTTCAAGGCCAAACTCCACTATATACTCAGTACCAGGCCAGACGGTACTAAGTAACAGCCTGTCTCAAAAACAATAAAAAAGGATGGGACACCCTGTGGGTGGGTGGGTAGATACTGTTTCCTCTGCCGTCAACCTTGCGGCAGCTACTCTTTATCAACTGACCAGCCGTGGAGAACCTCTAAGGGACCAGCAGGGTTTTGCTGAGGGTGTTGGGGGCAGAAAGACGCACCCAGCGTGTGAGAGGCACCGTGTGCAGCCGGAAGCAGGTGGAACCGGAAGAAGAGAAAGCCTGTAGCACAGGTGTGTTCTTTGCGTCCAGTCCGTCATGAGGTAAACAGCTGTGCTCTAAACTGCCCTCTCAGCCAAGCACTGGAACCTCTGAAGCTGAGCAAAATAAACCATTCTCCTTTCAAACCCATAAATGGCTGTTCTCAGGCTCCTGTCACCAAAGTGTCTGACTAACTCAAAAGCTCAGCTCTCTAAGGAGTCACCCAAAGCTGCCTGTCCCAGGTGTGTCCCAGGCTGCTTTAACAACACCTCCACAATTGGCTGGCACCAGTCAGGGAAAAATAGTCCATAATGACAGTTTCCACAGGGCCCGACCGGCCCTCTCAGACAACTGTCCCACACCATAGCTTCCAATGTGGGTCCATATAGGAATACCTCCAACAGGACAGTACCCCTGATAAGATGGACCAGCATCTACTGATTACAAGGTACTGCAGAGGTCCTGAGGTAACAGGTGAACCTCAAGAGTACCAGCAGGGGGTTGAGAAGCAAGGAGCAAGGAAGGGCCAGGTGTGTGTCTTCTAGTTGTTTGCTAGGGGTCATGGGTCAACGAGGCAAGGTGCTGCAATGTTGCCCTGCCCATAGGTGTGGGTATGGAAATGGATCTGCTGAACAACGCACACATTCCAGGCGTCCCTGAAAACCAGGGGAATGGTGGGGCCCGGCCATGAGATTGTCTTGGGTTTCTTCCTGATCCCACAGCAGAAAGATATTTAGGATGGACACTGTTAAGAATCAGATCTGCTTCTGCTGGGACATAGGAGGAGGGGTAAGTAGCCGGGTGGGGTGAACTACTGTGCAGTAAAAGATTCATACACCAGAATCTACCCAACGTGCTCAGACTCCAGGGCCACCTGGGAGAAAATGCAGGGCCACAACTTCCCTTGTGTCTGTCTTAGGCTGAGTCACAGAGACCCCACAATCAATCAGGGCTCAGCTAGGCCCCACGCTCCATCTGCACCTCTTGCCCCAGCTGTTACAGCCACCGAGCAGGATCCGTACAGTAAGAGCTTCACAGCAAATGTCTAAGCTTCCCTCCCAGGAGGCTCCAGTGCCCAGCTGCCTCCACTCAGGCCACATAAGCAAATCCTGCATGTGGTGGACTGAGCACGTTTGGGCTTCCCACTCACTGTAATGATGTCCACAGAGCCAAGAGTCTCAAACTCAGAGTCAGTTGGCAAAGCCACCTGTGCTCAGAGCTGAGGATTTAGAGAACAATGACCAAACTTCTCAAGCATAGCTCATGGGGATGGAGGAAACAACTGGACTCCGGAACTCAGAGGGTGAAATATGCAGCCTAACAGACAGATGGCCTGGACTGGGCTTGCTGCTGCGTGAGGCCTCAGGGGGAGTGACAGAGCAGCTTCCATCCAGGAGAGCGCTGAGCAGCAAAAGGAAAAAGGCTTAAACCAGAACAGGAAGAGCTATGTTCATATGCGGCAAACAGAGTCCCCAAAGAACAAAAACCACCGTCAGCAGCTGACACTTTGACTGGCACACCTTGCTGGGTACCAATTACACAAGCTACTGACGGCCCAGTGGCACCTGCAGACACCTAGACAGACCAGGGCAGCTTCCATCTCACTCTCTCCCCTCTGCCCACAAGAATGTGGGTGGAGAACACTGAAGCAACGCCTGAAGTTCCCAACTACATGACTGTGGCTCCAAAGATGCCTCATGCCAGCCCCACATCAGGGAAAGCGGTGACGCCTGTCTCCATTTATTATCCTTAAAGCAGCTAGACTACCACGCTGAAAGGGAGATTCATAAGGAACTCCTGTGCCTAATCAGACAGACATTTTTTAAAATTCTGAACAAAATCAGCTTTATTGGGACATCTAGCTATATTGTCTTCCCTGCATGCCGGGCAATTCACCATCCACAGAAAGGTGTCTCACCCTACCAGGCTGGAGGAGGAATCATAACACTGTCCTAAAAGGAAGCCCCCAAACAGAGTGCATCCCACTTAGCAAGGCAGCCCGGGCTTCTATTTTAAGTGCAGAGCATGTGTGGCTCTGATGACCCTAGGCAGAGCCCTCCCCATACCCTGGAGCGGTTCAGAGTGCAGCACTCCCCAGCTGGTAGTGCAGCTGTTCCTGTTGGCCGGCCGGCCCCTACCTCAGGCCTTTGTGTACTGATAGCCATGTGGACTGGTAACAGGGCCAAGACACAGTGTCCCATAAGGGCAGCTGGAATGTCTGCATTGAGTGGGGGTGTCCTCAGTCACACACGGCCTGGAAACACCCTGGGAGGTAGTGGTGCCCTCCTGGGGTTACCACCACCCTTTCTCGGGGGTGGGAGAGGTATTTTCCAGGAAGCAAACATGAAGTAGTGGAAGGAAGGCGAGGATGGCTACATGGGCAGCCTCTCAAGTCAAAGGCAAAGAGTGGGGCACCCTTCCATCCTGCAGGGCCCTTCCATCTTCAGGGGTATTCTATGAGCCGTGGGAGGCCGCTCCCTTCATCTCCTGCTCACGACTCTCCACTGTCCAGAGCCACTCTTCCTCAATGCTGGGGGCTCCCCCAAAGCAGCCTTCAAAACACCTCCCAGATCCTGGTTGTCTGGAAGTCAGAGCCCTGGAAAGAGACCTTTTACAAGCCAGAGGCCTGAACCTGTGAGTGCCCAGCTTTCCATCTCTGGACATCCCTTTGCCAGTTTAAGTATCTAAATGCTCCTATGACATTCCAGAGATGAGTCGAAGTGAATCCAGCAGCTGTTCTGGCTAGCTAGTCTTCCATGCTCTCTGGGTGTGTGAATGGAGTAATTGAACAGAGACAGCAACTCCTCCCTACCTGGCACATAGTCTCCGATATCACCTATATGTTAGCCAGAGATAGATCCTGCCCCCACCCCAGACCTCCACTGAGGCATAACTATGCAGTACACTACAGGTGGGCAGATGACAGGGCTGGTCTTGACAGTATCACTAGGCAGAGCCTGCAAAACCAGGGCTGATGGAGGAGTCATGCAGGGGAGCTGAGCCACTGCTCCCATCTATTCCCACCATCGCAATGTTCCTTCCTAAGCACGGCTTCTTAGCTCATCAGGCTTCAAAGAACAGTCCCTGGCCAATGCTGCCCTGCCCTGCCCTGCCCAGCCCAGGCACCATGTTCCCTGCTTCTAATAAAAACACTCAAGATATTATGTGGCCTACAGGCTACAAGTGACCCCAGGTCCAGCATCTCCCAACCCTCTGCTGTCCCCTAAATCTGCTCCCTCCGCTGTTTCTCCAGCCAAAGCAAATAGAACCTACACCCACAAACAAGCTGCCCCATTCCTAGATTCAATCATTCTTACATTTATAAATTCAAGGCAGGTTATTTTTATTTATTTTGGTTTTTCTTTTTTTGGTTTTGTTTGTTTGTTTGTTTTTTCGAAACAGTTTCTCTGTATAGCCCTGGCTGTCCTGGAACTCACTCTGTAGACCAGGCTGGACTCGAACTCAGAAATCTGCCTGCCTCTGCCTCCGAGTGCTGGGATTAAAGGCGTGCGCCACCGCTGCCCGGCTTTATTTTGGTTTTTCAAGACAGTGTTTCTCGGTGTAGCCCTGGCTGTCCTGGAACTCACTCTGTAGACCAGGCTGGCCTTGAACTCAGAGCTCCGCCTGCCTCTGCCTCCGAGTGCTGGGATTTAAAGGGGTGCACCAACCACACCCTGCCTGCCAATCTACTTTTGGTTCAACTTCCTGCCCAGGCTGGAAGAGAACAGAGCGCACAGTTGGGGTATGGCGACTTCTGTGTTATTCTCTCGTTAGTATTTTAAAGGGGGACAGACAATCCAGTCACACCGAAGAGAGGCATTTGGTGGTTAAACAGGAAGTTCAGGGGCTAGAGCAATGTCTCTGCAGTTAAGAGCACTGGCTATTTCTTCCAGAGGACCCAGGTTACATCCCCAGCACCCACATAATGTCTCGCAGCTGTCTGTAACTCTAGTTCCAGGGAATCCGGTGCCCTCTTTTGGCCCACAAGAGTACTGCATTCACATGGTGCACAGACATTTAAGCAAAACACCCATACACACAAAAAAATTAAAGAAGGAAAGAAAAACAGAGAGAGAAAGGTAGGTTAGTTCAAGGTAGCAAAATGGCTCGGTGGGTAAAGGCAGCTTCTGCCAAGCCTCACAACCTGAGATGGATCCCCAGGACCTGCACAGTAGAAAAACTAACTCATTATTTTCTCAGCAAGGTCTCCCTATGTAACTCTGGCTGACTTGGGACTCCCTATTAGTCCAGGGTGGCCTTGAACCTACAGAGATCTGCCTGCCTCTATCTCCGAGAGCACAGATTAAAGGAGTGTGCCACCATACCCCAATGTAAACAAAGCAAAACAAAACCAAAAAACCTTAAGACAAAAGGCCTGAAAGTAGCAGAGCTGAAGGAATAGCAGTCCCACCACAAGGTAAGGAAAGCATGGGGTCAGCAGCATGCAGGTAAGCATGGGACTCTTGCAGACTCTGACCAAGCCAGAGCACAAGTCTAGTTGCAGGGTGAACAAAGTGTCCAAGTGGCCTACTGGACACTCAAGCCAAGCCTAAACCCATGGCAGATTTTCACAGCCAGAGCCCCCTGACAGACCTGGTGAGTGGGCTGGGGATGACCCTGAAGACATAAAGGACATTCAGTACATGGATACCTGCCCTCAGCAGAGGAGTCCCAGGATGTAGAAGAGTAAGGCCCACAGACTCCGTCTCTAAGGTGCACAGAGCTCCAGCAGGTACTGCCTGAGGCCAGACCCAGTCAAGCATCTTCTCAGCACAAGAAAACCTCTGGCCTCCAGGCCTTCTCCTACCAGCGAGAACCTCCCAAAAGCCCTGGCCAGCTCCACGGTGTCCTGGTAAAGGCTGAAGGTACCCACTGCACTGCTTACTTTGGTGGCCAACTCAGCATTTAGGTGCACAGCCTTGACAAAAGCTATTACAGGAATCACAGGCTGGATGGGACAGAACTTTGGACCTTTCAGAGAGATGAACAAAGGATCTGACAGCTAGGTGGGGCCTACCAGAACTCAGACTCTTTCTTGCTATGACAATAGTTTCTTCTGCCTAAGGTAAGATGTCAGAAGTAGGAAGGTGTTGCAGAGAGAGGGATGCATGGGGATCCAAGCCTGTCCTGCCTAGGCACTCCATCCTAACGGCTACAAGTTCACTGTAGCTTGTGTGCATTGATGCTGGATATAAATGCACGAAGAACCTGACACCTTGGGGACAGGTCCCCCCATTCAGGCAATGATGCCCTTGAGGCAATGGTGCCCTTGGGGGAGGACCACAGGGTGAATCACCTCCAGTTCAAGACCTCAGCTCCTGAAAGGAGCATAAGTAATAGGGAGTACCCTCAGTTCTGACAGGGCAGGGAGGCAGCAGAGATGGACCACCAAATCTGTGGGCACCAGCAGGAAGAACGTGTGCTTGCTGTTTTCTCTGGACCTTCCACTGCCCATCTACTTAGAGCTTTAGAAACCTCTGTTTAGCAGGCCTCAGCACCACAGCAGACTACTCACGAGACTCAAGGCCTCAACCTCAGACTCCAGCAGCCCCATGGGTTCCTGAGACACCTGCCTCCCTGCACAGGCTCTTGGCGGCCCTTGGAACATTGCCTGAACCCAGGACTGCTGCTTAGAGTTCCATTCCCAGGGGACATGTGTGGCACCTGCCATCCCTAGAGGCCTGTAAAAAGCCCACCTTTGCTCTAGAACACCCACCTCCAAAGCAGAGAGAACTTAACCCTAGATATATTCACGTACTACGGTTAAGGCCAGCAGTCTCTCAGTACTGCTGCAGGAGACCAGGTCTTTGTGGAGTGGAGCCAGAAGTTCACACACACTGTTGGTGGAGGTGAGGTGTTGGTGGAGCTCCTGAGCCAGCTAGTTCCCAAAGAGACTGGCAGCCCTGAAGCTTGGGTTTAGAATGAGCAAGGAAAGCTCTGACCATAGGCCCCGGGCTTTCCTACCCAAGCCTCTTCTCATCTGCACCTGAGGGAGCGCACAGCCCTCAGCCACATAGCCACTTCTATTGTTCTGTCTATGTCACCTGAAGCTAGAGTCATAAGATTCTCTCTATATGACGGAGCTCTGGCGTTCCATAAGCCTAGCACAGCAGCAGAGGACTGCTGTGTGTGAGGCAGCCGACCTCTTTTCCCTCCTACTCCCACCCCGCCTCACTGACAACCTGTTTCACTAAAACCCTCCTGGGACCGAAGAAAACAGTGGTGGACATGGGACAACAGCCAGGACCCTGGTTTGCAAGGCACCTTAGCCCTGCATATTTCTCAGGTCATGAGGTATTCAATAATGCCCAGTATGCAAGGCAGTGCAGGTCACAGCTTTTGCATAAAGCCACTTGAGGGAAATGAAGCTGTCATAACACCAAGTCCCATAGGAAGTCAGCCTGCTCGGATACAGAGTATTCCACACAATACCCCACCCCAGGACAGAGAAGTGACCACAGGCAACTTTTTCTGCCCATGTCCTAAAAGCAGTGCCTGGGCAGGGTAGGAGATCAGAGCCATGCAGAGCCCAGCAATGTGCCAGCCTTATTCTGAATCCATGGGCCTTGCCAAGGTGGAGTTGTCCTCATCTTCCCACTGAGCTCTGTCAAGAGATGCCAAGCCCACAGCCCAGCCAACCCAATGTCTTCCTCAGTAGCTCTCCTCCAATAGAGCACCACCTCTCAAGCCCCACACACTCCACCTCTGCTTACTTCAAGACCCCCTTGTTGCCATCAATAAACTTACATCAATTCAGGCTCCCAAGCAGCACCTCTTTCCCAAACAAACCTTGAAAATAATCCAGATTATTCCCCTTACTCAAAGTAAAATCTACATTCTTTAGCATAGCATCAGTCAATCACAACTTTCACCAACAGTTAGTTACTTGGACAAGGCCTGAGTAGACTTAATAACAGATATGATGCCAACGGAGTGAGCTGAGCCTGTAGCAAGGAGGGAGAAGAGGAAGAGGTCTAGAAGAACCTTGTCAGCACAGGGACAAAGAGGTACATGGCTGGCTGTCTATCACACCTCCTTACTAACATCAAGTGTCTAGTGGAAAAGCTGACCTGTCATGTGTCCATTCAGTACTGCAGAAGTGAGTGGAGAGCATAGGGAAGAAGCAACAACCAAGGAGAGAAGGGCTGAGAACCCCTAAGAACTAAAGAAAACCACCAGTCCACAACCCCAATAGGGGCCAGCACAAAAGAAACGTGACAGAACACGTCATCAGACAAGCTGTCACAACAAGGAGATAACCACAAAGCCACCTCAACATACCTCCCTCCAGTGAGTCATGGCTTGATGACAGCAATACCAGAAGCCACAGTCAGTTTACCAGGCCTCTGCCCTAAGGGAGATGCTGTCCCTGGAGCAAGCACTAGGCCCTGGGGGATGAGAAAAAGACAAGACACCATTGGATAAATAAAGAGCACCTCATGGTTATCAGATCCTCCCCAGAGGAAAGCCTCAGGATGTCTTTCCAGTGCAGGGAGGGGAACCCCAGATCTTGAGGTACAAGAACAGAGGGGAGTGAGAAGTCTAAAACTACCAAGCACCCCTTTAATCCCAGCATTGGGAGGCAGACACAGGCAAATCACTGAGTTCAAAGCCAGACTGGTCTACAGAGCAAGTTCTAGGATAGCCAGAGAAACTTTGTCTCGAAAAAACACACACAGAGAAAGAAAGAGAGAGAGAGAGAGAGAGAGAGAGAGAGAGAGCAAACAGAGCAAAACAAAAGAAGGGAGGGTGTTTATAGGCTGGGATGCAGCTCATTTGGTGGAGTGTGTGCCTAGCACGCAGAAAACCCTGAGTTTGCTTACTAGCTAAACAGAAGCCAGGTATGGTGGCACATGCCTGTGATCTCAGCACCTGGGATGTGACATAGCAGCCTCAGAGGTTATCCAGAGCTATATAGTGAGTTCTAGGCCAGCCTGAGATACATAAATCCCTGTCTCAAAAAAAAAAAAAGAAGAGGAGGAGGAGGAGGAGGAGGAGGAGGAGGAGGAGGAGGAGAAGAATTAGATTAGAATTAGAATTATTTGTGGCTGGAGAGATGGCTCAGCAGTTAAGAGCACTGGCTGTTCTTCCAGAGGTACTGAGTTCAATTCCCAGCAACCACATGGTGGCTTACAACCATCTGTAATGGGATCAATATTGTCTTCTGGCGTATCTGAAGACAGCTACAGTGTAGTCATATACATAAAGTAAACAAATCTTTTTTTTAAAAAAAGAATTTGGCTTTTGTTCTGTTTTTAAAGTTGAGCTCCTGAGTTGCATCAGTGGGGACAGGTGCTTGCTGTAAAGCCCGACGACCCACACCCACTCCCTCATCCTGCAGGGTAGGAGAAAACAGACCCTTGCAAGCTGTCTTCTGAGCTCCATGCACCAACGTGCACTCTAACATGCACACAATGAAAAAAAAGATGCCATTAAAAGAAAAAGAAGATTTAGCAGGCAAATTCTACTACCCAAATTCAAAGCTTCTCTAGTTATCCCACCATCCAAATCAACACACAAACAAAAGCACAGCTAAGAAGTCCACAGCACCTAGAAGGCATGCCAACTCTAAACGTACATTCATACAACAACACACTCCAAAAGTGGACACAACAAAAACTCACAGAAGAAGAGAGAGAGACAACATTTTCTCAGGTTATATTTTAATTAACATCTGAAGTATCCCAAAAGCAAACAGATTTGAAGACTGTAACAAATCAAGCTTGCCCCAGTGGGCACACAGAAAGCCATGCCCTCAGCTGCCAGATACACTTCTGGCGCAGACAAACCATGCATGAGAGCTGACCACATCCTAAGCCATAAAGTCAACTCCAAAAGCATTTTAATGGCTTGATGTCAGACTGACCACTTTCATGAATGCGGATTAAACAAACTAGAAAAGAGTAACAGAAAACGAGAAGACAGCTGGATTAAAAAACTATAAAGATCGATATTTTGGATACTAAGACACTTAACTATATTGGATAAGCTTAAACTGGGAATAACAAAAGCACTTTAGATACTCTAACCTGAGAGATGTTGTAAATAAAAGCTTGTGAATGCACAAAGCCTTACTTCAAAGAAAATGTATACCTGCAAGTGCTTATAGAAAAAGAAAGGAAAAGCCATCAGCTATGTGTTTAAGAAATTAGAAACAAGGGGGTATAGCTCATTAGTAGAGTGCTTGCCCAGCCTGCCCAGGCCATGGACTCTGTCCCCTACAGGAAGAGGGAAGGAAAAGGAAGGCAGAGACACTCAGAAACAACGAAGTAAGCCCAAGCACTACAAGTGTTGGAAAACACAAACCCCATGATCACTTTTAAAAGTCAGCAGACCCTTGGGTGAGAGGGATCAGGAGTGCACAACACATGTACAAATGATCAGAATGAAAAGGAGTCAGGTGTGGTAGTGGACTTTTTTTTGTTTTTTTAAAGATTTATTTATTTATTTTACGTATGAGTGCTCTATCTGCACATACACCTGCAAGCCAGAAGAGGGCATCAGATCCCAGTATAGATGGTTGTGAGCCACCAAGTCGTTGTGGGAATTGAACTCAGGACCTTCAGAAGAGCACACAGTGCTCTTAATGGCTCAGCCATCTCTCCAACCAGTAGTGTACATCTTTAATCCCATCACTTGGGAGGCAGAGGCAGGCAGATCTCTGTGAGTTCAAGGCCAGCCTGGTCTACAGAGTGAATTCCAGGCCAGGCTGGGAGACAGGGAAATACTGTCTCAAAAAAAGAACTGGGAAACTATTGCAGGAGGATCCCGAGTTCCAGGCCTGTCTGGGCTACATCGTAAGACTTTGTCCCCAAAACAAAAGCAGCATATCTCTCTACAAGGAGACTACAAGTCTACTTACTTTACTGTGAATTGCCTCAAAGTATTTTTCCTTGAGCCATGGCACAGTCTAAAGCCCAACAAACAAAAAGCATCACAATATGACTCTGCTGGGATTTTATTCCAAGAATAGTGATGAATTTAATCCTAAAACTAAGTAACAAATGAATTGTAAATTAAAAAGTAAAAGACAATCTACATAACTTACCACACTACAAGACAAGGGGAAGATTCAGCAGGGCTGGGGACAGACAGCTAAGTAGAAGATCACCTGCCAAGTGCAAGTGAGGCCCAGGTTACAATTAAACACAAAGACGAGAAGGCAAAAAGGGACAAGTATTTGAGTGAATACACACACCACACACACACACACAGGCATGCATACATACATATGTGGGGGGGGGGTGTTGTTGTTTTGGTTTGGTTTTTGTTTTTTCCAGACAGGGTTTCTCCATGTAGCCCTGGCTGTCCTGGAACTCACTCTGTAGAGCAGGCTAGCCTCTGCCTCCTGAAAGCTATGATTAAAGGCAAGCGCCAGCCACCACCTCCCCAATAAAGTATTTAATGCCCACCAAAGATAAATTGTTATAAGTCTATTTATGCCAGGGGCATGTGCAGACAGGAGGACAACTTGTGGAGTGGGTTTTTCCCTTAATAAAGTGTGCATCCCAGGACGGAACTCAGGCCATCAGGCTTGGCACCTGTACCTACGGAGCCATCGCACTACCACAGCTAAGGAGGTTTTGGAAAGTCATCTTCATCTATAACGGAGTGAGACTCTTAACTTTCTTAACTCTTCAACAACGGCAGCAGATCTCTCAACGACCACACCAACGGGTGCGGAGGCGCATTTCTGTAATCCCAATACTTAAAGGCTGAGACAAGAAGAGGACACGTGGAAACCAGTCTGAGCTACATAGCCAGGCAGTGGTGGCACATGCCTTACTCTTTGAGTATGAGGCTAGCCTGGTCTACAGGCTGAGTTCCAGGACAGCCAGGGCTACACAGAGAAACTTTGGAGAAAAAGAAAAGTTAAAACAGCTGCTCAGGCAGGACACAGACTGTGTAAGTTAGGTGCCAGACACATAGCTCAGTGGTTAGAACACTCCATTTCTATATATCTGCATCTGATCAGCATATGGAAAAACCCTTGACGCTACCCATCTCCAAGAAGAGTCTAAGAAAAATTCATCCCACTGTTCAGGACCACAGGAGAGTGGAAGAGTGTGACCTCACCTTAAACTGGAGCAACAGAAGATGGCTTTCACTATGACGTCCACAATGTGAACATTAACAAATGAGTCTGACACCCAAACACATATGACTTGTCAGCAGAACCCACACATTCCTCAGGATGCACCACAGACCTCAGTCAAGGCAAGGCGCATGCCTGAGAAGCTTGGAGCCCAATGGAGCTCAGGAGATTGCATGGGCATTTCAAAGCCCATCTGAAGCCACCGTCACAATTAACCCACCTTGTGGCAAAGTCAGACATAAAGAGCATTCACACTCTTGAAGTTTCTAAGATAGGACAGAGAAGCAAACAAAACACTGGGCTTTACCAAAATCAAAATCCCTGCTCAGAGCTGGGCACACACAAGTGTCTGTGCTCCCAGCCACTCAGGAGCTGAGGCAGGAGAGGCACTTCAGCTTAGGAGGCCAGTATGAGCAGCACAGTGAGACCAGTCTCAAGTGAAATCACAGAGTGCACCCATGAAGAAGAGCAGAAACACTGGCAATGAGCATCCACTTCCACTGCGTGAAGGATGGACACTTTAGCTTAATGAGAAAAACAGATTCTTCCCAGTAAAAACCAGGAGACAGCCTCAATTCAGAATGCAACAGCTCTTGATACAACCCATCTCCAAAGAGAGTCTAAGAAAAATTTACCACACTGTCCAGAACCATTGGGGGAGTGGAAGGCTGGGCCTTCATCTTAAACTGGAGCTGTCCTATGAAATCATACACACCATCTCCCCTCCTCAGCAACCCAGGTCCACAATGAGCCCCGTAACAATACTAACCAAATTACAGCCCCAAACTACAAAGAATCCAAAGTCCACATCCAATGTGGGTTCATTGTTGCAAGGGAGTACTGTGTAACAACAAAAAGGAAAGTCTCCTGACCAAAAAGCACTGGATGCATCAAAGGCAGCCTCACTCCATCCCGTGGCCCTCTGGGGAGATGACTGTGTGAGAATCCATAGCTGGCAGCCTTATGCAGGACCAAAGAAGGATGGGAGCCTCTCTGGGATGACAGAGATGTCTGTGCCTTCCACAAACACACACCTACAATGGGGTGGGCTGTCCAGACACCACCTTTCCTCAAGTGAGCCAAAGACATGGGCTAGAAGTCAGTAGTGATAAGAACAGAGGCTTGCCAACGATAAGCAGGTGGAAACATCAGTAAGAAGAGAATTCAAGTGGGAAGTGCAAAGGTCCAAAGTGCTGAAGACCCCGCTGAACAATGGCTGGAGCGGGGGAGGTCCCTGGAATCCCAGCAGTAGGGCAGGAGCAGGATGCTGACTGTCCCCAGCAGCATGGTGCACCCAGCTGTTAAGGCGAAGTGAACTCAACAACATGGCTGGGTCACCACTGACTATCAGGAGTTGGGTCCTCCCTCCCACCAGCCCCAGGATGCCTAGCACCCAGTTCTCTGCAGGACAGAGAGCTGTCTCATCACCTCCTGGGAAGGAAGGAAGAACTGAAACTCAAGCAATGCCAAATGAGGAGGGTGGATGCCACCCCCACCTCACCACCTACAGGGCAGGCCAACCCTGAGGAATTTGTGCAAGTAATTAAAAAGGGGCATCTCAACAGTTTAAGGTGAGAAAAGATAACTATCCCCTGCTGAAACTCAAATAGGGAAAAAGGAGAAAGAAAAATTGGCAAAAGACATGACTGAATTTCACTAACAAGGAAGTACAAATGGTCTAGATTCATAATCAGAGAAACTCAAACTAAACCACACCACTATTTCACACCCACCAGCTTGGCAAGAAAGCAAGACAGTGAGGATTCTCACTCTGATGCTGGGGGCTGGAGCTGGCACAACTGTTTTGGGAAGCAACCGAATAGTAACACTAAGCGAACACACACCCACACCCCTAAATCCTCCTACTTGACAAAATGTGACCAAGGCAGTCCTGCCTGCCTCAGGGACAGGCATGCACACAGGATACATATGACACCTTCTCTATGGTGGCAATGGCAGAGTTGTAATCGGGCAAAACGTGACAACATCCCTCAGCAGAAGTCCGGGTGTTATCTTTCGGAGGAGTATATGCAGCAACGGTGCATCAACCATCAGCACAGACATAGCTCAGGAAAGACTTGACCAAAACCAGCAGTGAAGACTGAAAACAACCAGGGAATACAATCCTGATCCTGTCTGCAGACAGTGCCCAAAGAACAGCACTGCACAGAAAGTGGACAGAGGGTGTGTGCTGAGGGTGAATGCTGAGTGCTGACCTAGTGCTGAGGGTGAGAGCGGAGGGTGTGTGCTGAGTGCTGAGGATGAGCACCTTGCCTCCAGCAGCAGAGCAGGGAAGGGCACAGGTCAGACAACAGGCAGCACTGTCCTGAGACTCCGTGCTTTTACACACAGAATTATCTGCTCCACCTGACCAAGGCCCTCACCCTCTCCAGAGAAAGCCTCTCACCTCTGTCCAGCCCAACACTCAGAGCCCCAACACCTGCAGCTCACCCCAGAAGTGTCATCTTTCCCTGTGGGCAAGCCTGTCCTCAACCAGCCTTCCCTGACCCTACCTTCTCCTGTAGAAAGAGGGTCTTCTAGGTTCTGCAAGAACAGAGACCAGAGCAGGCATGATGGACATGCCCATAATCCCTGTCTGAAGGACTGAGAGTTCAAGGCCACCCTGGGCTTGAACAACAACAAATTCAAGGCCATTCATGACTACAAAGTAAAACCCTGTCTCAAAAAAAAAAAAAAAAAAAGTCTACCTTTAAAGGAAAATGGCCTCTCTCCCCTTCCTTCCTAGGTCAGGCTCCAGTCTTAGGTGAGCATGCTACCTGTATCTGTAGTCCTAACTGTAAGAGAGATTCAAGTGTGTGTTTGGGGTGTGGATCCCAAGAGCACAGGAGTTCAAGAACAGCCTCGGCAACATGAGATTGAGCGTTTCTAAAAAGGAAGAAAGGGGGAATAGACGAGGGAGGGAGAGAGAAGGGGTAAGATGGAGGGAGGGAGAGAGAGAAAGGCTGAGGGGGGGGGTTAGCTCTCAGGGAACGCAGAGGCTGCTGATGGGATATAAGGGCCAGTGCGAAGTGGGGTCTCAGGGCAATGATGGAGAGAGCCAGAATTAGAGTGTGGGGGTCCAGCAAACCCTCCCTCCCCCACCCTGCTTTGGGGGGCTGGGAGATGCTCCTACTGAGGCAAATGCTGACCCTCAGGTCTCAGTGCTCCACAGGTCCATCCTACCTCTCCCAAAGCCACAGCCAGACCCAGAGGGCCTTGTGCATTCTGAAAGGGCAAAGCCACTATCTAGTGGCCCAACACCACACTCCGAGGCCTGCGGAAAGAACACTGGAAGTTCACCTGCAGTGAAGTACCTCTCCTCCTTAGCGGCTCTTTACTCAGATCCCCCGGGGCACACTGTCCAAGCACTGTAACTGGAAGGCTCTCTAGTGATAAAGCCCACTTTCCCTCTCTCCCCAGAGGGAAGCCTGGAGCGCCCTCAGCCTGGTGTCTAGCGTTCCTCTTCTCCCTCACTAGCTTAAGCTCCTGAGTAGGATCCAAGTCAAGAAATCACAAAAGTTTCAAGCCGGGCAGTAGAATGGGAAGCTGCAGATCCACACAGAGATGAGTGGCCTCAGCGTCCGCCCAGTGGGTAAATCTTGTCTAGCCCTTTCCATGGGGCGAGGAGGAGGTCGCCTACCCAGAGGAGAGAGGCCAGGCTTGTGCAACGGCAAAATTAACAGCTTCAAGCTAAGAGTACAACAGTCTCGGGAGCTCTTGCCACAGCGCCCGACGCAAGGCCGACAGGTGAAGAGAGCGCAGACCTCACCCGCAGGGTAGATGGAGAGGCGACAGTGGCGTGTCCCGGGAGCCTCAGGCCCAGGCCTCTGGGGTGTGACAGTGCCGCTGCACCCGGGAGGAGAGCTGTGGCACTAGCCGAGAGCTAGACCGCCTGAGGTCTGCTGCACAGCCAGACCCGGAATGCAGGTGTCAAGGTGTGGGCAGAGCACTGGCCGGGCGAGCCACAGGCCCGCTGCCCCGCCCCGGCCCTCGCCTTGCAGTCGCCCGCGCGCGCTCAGGGGCGCGGGGTCCCGGCCCGCGGGCAGGTGCGCGCGGACAAAGCGCAGCGCGGGGGCGTACCTGGGCACGCAGCTGGGACTGGAGCCGTCCACCTCCCAGGTGGCAAACAGGTTCATGGGCACCGGAGTGTTGAGCGCTCCGGGCGCGCCGGGCAGGCCGAGGCGGCCCCGCTCGGCCATGGCGCCGGCCCCGCCGTCCCTCGGCGGCCTGGGGCTGCGCCGGGCCGCGGGAGCGCGGCGGACGGGAGGGCCGGGCGCGCGGAGGGCGGCGGCGCGGTCACATGGCGCCGGCGGGCGGCGGGAGTCCGGCAGGCCCGCGGGCGGTGTCCAGGCTGCGCCCGCGCCCCGCCCCCTACCGCACCGCGCCGCCTATTGGCCGACAGGGCAGGGCTCGCGCGGCGCACCCAATCACCGCCTGCCGGAAGTGAGGCGCGCTCCCCAGGGCGTCTCCGGCGCCCAGCCGCGGGAGCGAGCGCGCGCGGCTGCGCACAGGCTGTGCCCTCTCCGGGACTCAGGCAAGCGACGCGATGGCTGCGGGAGTGGCCAGGTCTACGAGCCCTCACGCTCCCTGCGGCGGACCGCGGGCCTAGGGACATACCCATGTACCCCGGTGACTCTCATCCGGTTGCCATCCTGTGTGTCCCCGCACTGGCCCCCAAGGCCTCCAGGCTTACTCTCACTCTATAGGCCCCACCCACCCTTATTCCTTGAGGAGTTTCAACCACCATCTGTCCTCCCTAGCTCCCCCCCCCATGCAGCAACCTCCTCCCATCCAGCTTCCTCCCACATTCAGCAGGGTTTTATTTATTTATTTACTTTTAAGTTTTTCTCAAGACCATGACAAACATTTGGTACAGGGTGCATTCTGCCTTGTTCACAGTGAACTTGGGCCAATAGGAGGGGCGGGTGGACGATAAGACTGCGGGGCCCAGCAGGCAGGAGATTCCAGGCACGGCCTTGGGAAGGCCAGCTTAGGCTCTGGGGCTCAGAAAGAAGCTCAGAGAGGCAGATGTCCCTCCCCCTCTTTTTGGCTGTCTTTGGTCAAAGTCAACGAATTTAGGAAAAAGCTTTTCTGGCATGTCTTGTTTCTTTGTATCCACAGCTTTTCACAATTACCTTCCACCCTTTAGGTTTCTTGTCTTATTATCTAAAAAGTAAGTTTATTGAAACAATTCTAACTCAAACCAATGAGACCTGGCTGTCCCTCCTTGCCCTTCAGGTTTACCCAGTAGTCCTGCCCTGTTCTCTGCCTTTCTTCCCAAGAAGGCCTTGTGGGGGTGGTCCCTCCTCTTCTATGACACCCCACCCCCTGCCAACTACTTTGGAGCTCCTCAGCCAGAGGCAGCCTCCTGCTGTAACTCCAGGATGGGAGCTGCAAACAGCTGCAGCTGCTTAAAGCCAGAGTCCCGTCCCGCTTTGAAGAGAACAAGGGGACCTGTGTTTTCCTCATGTCCCTCACTTGTTGGGGTGGTAAAACAAAGTCCAGAGGGTCTGTCGGTCTGTGGCCAGCTGAAATGAATATTGTCTGACACTGCAGCCCTGTTGGGGCCAGTAGAGAGGCTTGTACCTAGGAAACCAGAGGCTGTGTTCACTGAGCTTCATCAGCCTTGCTGGACAGGCTGCCTTTGATTGGAAGCAAAGGACAAGCATCCACTGACCTCAGCAATTGGCATACAGTGCTGGGGACAGACCAAGGGTGCGTTTGCAGGCAGAAGAATGGGCTGCCTGATAAGTTGTGTCTGTGCGCGCCAGGCAGGCATTGCAGCTAGGGTCAAGGGAGGGGAATGAGGGTGGCCAAGCGGTGTGCACTGGGGCTTGGCACCAGTGGCCTTGGTTGAGCTGTGCCATCTTGTACTAGACACCATTGTAGGTTCTCAATGAATATGACATATATCTGCCCATTCTCACTTTAAATGGGAGGAAAGTGAGCTAACGTGCCGTTCTGCACTTTCTAAAGGAAAGCTTTAGTGTGTGTGTGTGTGTGTGTGTGTGTGTGTGTGATGTCTATCTGTTAAGGTAGGTCATGGGGACGGGTTAGTGGTGACCAGTATTTTCTAAGTGAGTCGATAGCAGTTTGAATCTGTTCCACCAAACCTGTTATTTGCATCTTTGGCCTCTGTATTTGAAAACAATGCTGTCTCCATTCTCCTTTTGTAAACTGTAGGTCCTCAGACAAGTTCCTTGAAAGCAGGCTCGGTGTGATGTGACTCCTGCCCTTCCACATTTGTAGCATTTCCCTACAGCTTGGTTCAGAATGAGCCTCTGTGGACAACCAGGGTAACTGGGGAGAGGGCCCAAGGAGGGGGGACTTTCAGAGCCCTGTAGTCCCAAGTCAGCACACAGAAACCACTGTTAAGACAACAAGCTGCCTGCTCAGCAGCAGCATTTGTTTGTTGGTAGGAATTAAATTTTGGGCTCCAGAAAAGACCTGGGGCCTTGGCAGGAAGTACAGGTTTTAGTCAGCTTTCTACAGGCTCACAGATTTTCACTGGGTTTCCCTCAGCCTGCACATTGGGGATCTGATCCTCCTAGCTGGTGCTCCGGACCATGCATCCCTTGGAAACTACTGCTCTGTTTAGCTTGAGTTAAAATGATAGGAACCTGGCATAAGAATGTGATACAGCTGTGTAGGCCCATACGTGAAGAAGCTCCCTCAGAGTCCAGAGACCTTGCACAGGGACCACAGGGACTCCAGGCCTCTGACCATTCTAGGGGCACACCAGACTCACGTGCATCTATTTAGTGAATGAACTCTGGCGGACACTAGGCACTGAGCCTTCTGCTGTGTTCTGGTCCATCCTCCTTTGCACTGTTAACTTTGGGCTCCAGTCCATCTGATGAGTTGCCAAGACCCCGGGTGACTTGAGGTTCTATGTTAACATAGTTCATATTCTGCGTCCCTGTCAGCCTTGCTGTGGCAGAGACAGGGTTTCAGACTCAGCTCTGGCCTGTATAGCAGAGCCACTATCAAGGAGGCAGAAACAGAAATTTCACACATGGAAGATACACTGGTCACATGGAGTGTGGGTCATGCATGCCTACTTCGGGGAAAGGAATGTTGTGTCCAGGAACCCAAGTAATCTTCAGAAGCCAAGTGGGTGTGCAGCTCAGAGAGACTGTGAACAGCAAGGCTCATGGCAGAGCACCGGACCCTGGGTCTTTCTGAGCTGAACACAATGTTGCAGACATGGTCTACAAAAGTGAAACAGGGCTGTAGATGTTATTGAGGGAACTGGGGTTCTCTTGTAATGTCCTTAGTCTGGTTAATAAAAGAATTCAGAAAGAAACTAAAAAACAATTTTATTAGCATTTAAGAGAAAACGTAGTACAGGTTAGATAAAAATCCTGGCAACCACCAGGAAGACATGAAAAAGGCATGGCTTTTAAGTTAGACACGGAGAAGAAATAGTTTACTGAGACAGGAAAGAAGATGGCTAGAAGAAGGGCTCAGCCATAAGAGCGCTTGCTGCTCTTGTACAGGACAGGAGTTCAGTTCCCAACATCCATGTCAGACTCCATCAGGATCCAACACTGTCTTCTTGCCTCTGCACACGTGCACACACAGGGACACACACACAGAGAGGCACATACAGACACACACACACACAGACAGAGAGAGACACACACAGAGAAAGACACACAGAGACAGATACACACACAGACACACAGAGACAGAGAGAGAAAGACACAGAGAGGGAGTCAGAGAGAGACATACAGAGAGAAAGAGAGAGAGAGAGACATAAAAAATAAATTTTAAAAAGAAGAAAAATAACTCCCAAGAGTAGAAATGAAAGAGTGAGCAGAGATTACCTGGCCATGCATCCTATGCCCATTTCTGGTACCCACTCTGCTCTCGGCTATATTTCACAGTTTTGTTCCATACTGTATTCCTTAGATTACACCAGGTAAGGTAAGGGATACAGTCTTCCTCCGTGCTTCTTTCATGTTTTTCTGTTGTTGCTTGCTTTTTTTTTTTTTTGAGACAGAGTTTCTCTACGTAGCCCTGGCTGTCCTGAACTTTCTATGTAGAATAGGCAGGCCTGGAATTCACAGAGATCAGTCTGCCTCTGCCTCCTGAGTGACAGGATTAAAGGGCTGTGGCTCCATGCTTAGCCCATTTGTTAATCGTTTTTAAAAAGACTATATAATATTCTTATAAATTCATTCATATATATAGATGGATATATCTATATCTATCTATATATAAATCTTCAGACACACCAGAAGAGGGCATCAAATCCCATAACAGATGGTTGTGAGCTACCATGTGGTTGCTGGGAATTGAACTCAGGACCTCTGGAAGAACAGTCAGTGCTCTTAACCACTGAGCCATCTCTCCTGCCCCTCAATCTGTTAATCTCAATGTAGCCTTTGAGGCCCTCTTCTCCACTGAATAGTGTTTGGAACATGAATGAGCTGCTTGATGTTGGAGGGCTGTCCTTTGGAAACCACCAAGAGGCTAGAAGTTCACGGGCACCTGTTGTATCTATACATTTCCTGGCTTATTTTCTGTCTGACCTAGTTAGGCAAGAGCCTGTGCATCATGAATCCATTTGATCAATGGTGGCATACATGTGGATGCCCTGCTGGGTGACTGGCATGGAGCAGGGTCTAAACCACTAATGCTGACTGCTCCCAGAACTACTACCAGGAGCTGCCATCCCAGGCGTCTCCAGGACCTGATAGAGCCCTGGAGTTGCAAGGTTCAGAGATGCAGTCATTGGCTCATTCAGTTAGATATTCTCAAACTGCTGTCAAATCCTGGAGATGCAGGAATGGACTGCATACCCTAGAGGGGTAGCTATTCTTCAGGAGCTAGGACAAACACAGTTCTAGCATATGCCGTCAGGTACTGTGTGGAAGCAGGAAGGTGGTAGGTCATGGAGGAGTTTTGAGTGAGCCCGAGGACTATGTGGAATTGCCACAGGGAAGGGCAGTACTAGCAAGGTCTGGAAGGTCCAGTGTCCCTAAAGATTTATATCAGCCCCCCCCCTTTGCCCTAGAAGCCCTTAAGCCACAACATTAGCCCCAGGTAGCTGCAGTCCAGGAGCACAAATGTTCTCAGTCTGGTCGCTTTTGGATTACTGAAAGGCCTAGGTGAGACAGCTCAGAATAAAAACCCATTAGAAGTGGGGCAGTGGTGCTGCACGCCTTTAATCCCAGCACTCAGGAGGCAGAGACAGGCAGATCTCGAGTTTGAGACGAGCCTAGTATACAGAGTGAGTTCCAGGACAGCCTGGACTACACAGAGAAAAATCTTGTCTTAAAAGAGAAAAGAAAAGAAAAAGGCTATTTCTGAATTCTGCTACTTCTGCTTACCAGCTTCTGTCTTTACAATCTCTCTGCTAGACCCAAGGTCATAGGGATGGTAGTTCTGGGTGCTTCTATGCGGGCCCTTTGTGAATTTCTGCATTTAGATCCTGTGATCTTTATGATGTATTGCCTTCTTTTGAGGGCAAACAATAGGTTTCTGAACACACATGAAGACTGGGGGAGGCAAGTGCAGTCTGCCCTAGGTATTGGAGGCCCAGAGTGAACTGAAAGGAACAAGCAGGGAACAGGAAACTCAGGCCCAGGCTGGACCTACTGCACAGGTACCCTCTTCAACCTTCCTCCTCCCCTTCCTTCCCCAAGTCTCTCTAGAGCCTCACTTTGTAGTTCAGTCTGGCTGGCTTAGAACTTAAAATTCTCTGTCCCCATTTCCCCTCCCACACACTACTGCCATTACAGTAAACCCATGCTGCCATGCTTGGTTTTCACCATCTTTGTCTACAAGTGGATATATTTTTGCTTTTCTTTTGAAATCTGGATTGGGGTCCACATACTATATTTGCCACTTGTCAGGATGCCACAAACCCTCAAATCCTTAATGTTTTCTGGAGTGTAGGTACAGTAGCTTTCTCACATCCCACAATTTAGACCAACCATAACCAACTTACTCTGCCCTCTGTCTATGGGCATTTAGACTAGCATCTTGTTTGTGCTACATTAGCCTACACCATTAAAATCTTTAAAACAGAGAAGGAGACAATGTTGCCATTGTGAGCAGAATTTAATAAGCCAATGAAATGCAAGGGGAACACCTGGAAAAATGATGAAACTAGTCAAAGTAAACAACATCCAGAGCCATAAGATAGTCAGGAGGAGTCTCTGCCCCTAAACCACAGACAAAGAAACAAATACCTAGCATACATAGTATGTTGTAAGTCAAGCTGCCATAAGAAAATGCCATAGGGGCTGAAGAAGTCACTATGTTTTAAGAGCACTGGATGCTCTTGCAGAGGACCTGGGTTCGATTCCAGAACCCACAAAGCATCTTTCAACCATCTGCAACTACAGTTAAGGGAATCAGACAGCCTCTTCTGGACTCTGTAGATACCAGACATAAACGCGGTGTATAAACACACATACAGGCAAAAGACCCATACACATTGAGTTCTCTCTCTGTCTCTCTGTGCCTCGTTGTCTTCCCTCTTGTTTATTTTTGTTGTTTTTTGTTTTGTTTTCTGAGACAGGGTCTCTCTGTGTAGCCCTGTCCATCCAAGAACTCACTCTGTAGACCAGGTTGGCCTCAAACGCAGAGATCCACCTGTCCCTGCCTCTTGAGTGCTGGGATTAAAGGTGGGCGCTACCACTGCCCAGCAAGTTTTCTCAAAAAGTTTAAGAACATACCACAAACTGTCTGGTTGAAAACAGAAATATGCTGCCCACAGTGCTGGAGGCTGAGGTGTCCGAGATCAAAGAGGGCTCCTTCCTGGTTCATAGAACTTTCTCTTGCCTTTTCCTATGTTGATGAGAAAAACTAGCTTTCCAGGGCCCTCTCATCTGAGCATTCACTGATCCCACCCATGAGGACTCCTAGTGGCTCTTCCTCCCAATACCATCACTCTGGGGGTCAAAGGTCAATATGAATTTGGGAGACATCAGCATCCACATATCTGAAACAGTCAGTGGGCCAGGGGTCTGTCTTCTGTGAGAGCAGGGACAGAGTTTCCCTCTGGAAGGGAAATCAGCTCCCCTAGCTTTTCACTGGCATCTGCAGAGAGCCTGTGGCTAGGTTCCAAAGGGTACTGGAATGTGTAGGTAACAACACCCACCATCTCAGCACGTCCAAGCACACCTGTAGAACTACAAAGGGCAGCAGAAAAGTTTGATGACCTTGGAAGTTCACCTAGAAAAATGGCCTGTTGAAACTACCTCGACTCTTAGACTCTGCATAGTCAGCATTCTCTAGAGGCACATAACCAATGGGGTGAGACACACAGGCACGCGTGAACGTGCACACACACACACACACACACACACGCACACACGCAAGCATGAGAAGATGGTAGCAGAGTCATACCTGAGAGCTGAGAATCAGGTAGTTACTTTTTCCGTGAGGCTGGGTGCTTCAGCAGTAGGAGTAGTTCCACAATGACTGCCTTTCACTGGGGGGACAGCCAGATAACATGTACACATTAGTCCACAAGATGGGTGTCTCATCAACCCCAGTCCCTAGTTCAAGATGAAAGCTTGTTCTAATATCAGAGAAGGAACCTGCAGTGGCCACACAGGGCAGATTAACTCAGCTGCACTAGAGAAGGCCAAGGGGGAAAAGCCAGATGGCCTTCCTTCCTTCTGAAGCTTCCTTTGTATCTGGGCTGCCACCAGAAGGTGCTGCCCACATGGGTCTTCCCACATCAATCAAAGCTATCAGGACAGTTCTTCAGGTGAGGCTTTCTAGTTTGTGTCCAATTGACATAAAAAAAAAAAAATACACCCACTGTTCCTTGTCATGTGCTAAGATGCTAAAACTTAGATGCAAGAGCTAAGAGAGGCTAGAACCCAGCCATAGTTGCTCTCCAAGAGGCTAGCAGTAACAGTGCCATTTCTACTGATATACTGGGAAAAAGAAGAGGTACCTTCCAGTGTGTCTGGTAGGATGTCAGTAACTAAAACCTCAAGATCTGAGAACAGACAATGAAAGAACCTGCTGACTGAGCATCCCATGGTTGTTACATAGTGAGACCGTGTCTCAAAAACAGACAACAGTGAAAATAGAAAATGTAATCCTACTTGGCTTTTTAAAAAAGCAAGTATGTAAATGCGTGTATATGAAAGTATCTATCAATACGTGATTATGTGTGCCAGATAAGTTTTTCTCAAAGATATTGACACACAGGAATTCAAGCTGCCATAAGTAAATATCATAAACTGTGCTAAATTCTAAGAGAATATTACCCCTGTGCTCACTCGGAATGTGGTCAGCTCCGTTGATTTCCTTTCTCTTATCTTCTTTCACAGTTTTTACTACAGTAAAGAATATTGAAACGGGAAATAAGGATGTTCTGAGTCAAGCCAGCTGTGGAGTTGTGGTGATGCACACCTTTAATCCCAGCACTCCAGAGGCAGAGGCATTCAGATCTCTGTGAGTTCGAGGCCAGCCTGGCCTATAGAGCAAGTTCCAAGCCAGCCAGAGTTACAACACACGGATCTGTCTCAGAAAAATAAAAAAAAAGCACGTCTTGTGTCAGATAAGTCAAGATAGACTGACTGACCAGCTGACAGGGGTGAGCCAGGAGCCCTGGAAGAATAAGCAAAGGGCAGCTCCAGCTCTTCCCCCTTGCCAGCTAAGCACCATCATTATAGAAATGTACATTGATTTAGTAGGTAATATCCTTACAGCCCTGAAACCATACAAGTCTGTTGGACAATGGAAAATACAAGTGTCAAAATATTTACAAAGAACAAAATAGGCTTTTGTTTTCTTTGTAAACCGAGGTGCCCGTTTCAATTGCCCGTTTGATACAGGCGAATGCAGACCAAAGGCCAGCCTGCTTTCCTCATGATCACAATTCACTCGGAGGCAGGCGCCCCCTCCTGGGCTGCTCTGCTCAGGAGTGTGGGCTCCCTCACCCTGCACCTTACGATGGCAGAGCTGCCCTCTTCTGGTTGGCAGCTATCTTGGGCATTTGCACTTGGTCTGTGGCATTGCAGGTGTGTGTGGTATTTCAAAAGGAGAGCTTATGGAAGGGCATGTCCGATACCTGGGAAATGACAATCAGCCATGACGTATCTACCCACTGGACACGCAAAGGAGCTCTGTGTTGTTCTCCAGGAGCCTTCATGGTATGTGATGGTGTGAAAAGCCAGGAATTAAAGCTGGTAAGCAACATGACCTAGACGAAAGAGAGGATGGCCCACAAGGCATCTTCCTGTTACCTTATTTTATGTCTTTTATTTTTCTTTTAAGACAGGGTTTCTCTATGTACTCCTGGCTGTTCTGGAAGTCACTGTGTCTCTAGACCAGGCTGGCCTCAAACGCACAGAGATCTGCCTGCTTCTGCCTCCCAAGTGCTGGGAATTAAGTGTTTGAGACACCATGACTGTTACTTACTGATCACAGTTAACCTAGGCTTAGGAATCAGAGGGACCTTTGAGTTTAATTTATAATGCTCCATGCTCCTCTGTGTTTCTCACGGTAGAAATAATGATGCTAAGGTCAAATACATAGGGGAAATACCAAAGTCCGAATACCATGCAGAGAACAGCCAATGACCGTCATAAGAGACACACCACCACTGACAGCACATAGGCTTTCAACACCGCCTCACCAGAATGAGTGAAAGAACAGCCAATGACCGTCATAAGAGACACACCACCACTGACAGCACATAGGCTTTCAACACCGCCTCACCAGAATGAAAGAACAGCCAATGACCGTCATAAGAGACACACCACCACTGACAGCACATAGGCTTTCAACACCGCCTCACCAGAATGAGTGAAAGAACAGCCAATGACAGTCATAAGAGACACACCACCACTGACAGCACATAGGCTTTCAACACCGCCTCACCAGAATGAGTGAAAGAACAGCTTTCTGTACGGTTATTTTATTTTTCCCAAGTTCGTTAACGAGAATGATCTTCCCATCTGAAATCAACAATTGATTGCTTCTTGAAACAGGGTCATATGTACCCTAGTTTCTCAAACTCTGATTGTAGCTGAGGCAGGCTTTAAGCCCATGCTCCTCTCAGTTGCTGGGATTACAGTTCTGAGCCAGTATTTCTACTTGATACTGTTACATTGAGCACTGGGATTTAACAGATATTGGGGACTTTCAGATTATCTCAGACCAGATGGAGGGGACTTTCAATGCCAGGTTGTATCCTGGAGCAAGCAGAAAGGTGGGAGAGACTCTGGAGTGAAAGATTATCCATGCCTTTTAAAGGGGGGATGCAGGGAGCTTGAAAGAGCTGCTAGCTACAGGCAAAGAGGCTGCAGGAAAGGTCGTCTCCCTTTTCCCTGGAGTGTGCCAGGTGGGCAAGAGCCGCTGAGAAGAGATATTTGGCAGGGATATGGCAAACTGGGGAAGGACAGGCGAGAGCAGTATAAAACCAGTTCAGGTTTGGAAACTGAGAGACATCAAGTGAAAGGGATGGGAGGAACACAAAACCCGGTGGGTGGACAAAGTCGCCTGTACATTTGGGATGTAGGAAAACCCATTTTAATTATGCTGTTGCCAGGACCCCATGTGTAATTTCCCCCAGTTCACTCTGAGGTTACTGCAGTAGCAGGCATGCACTGGAGACACCTGAGGGGCAGGCTCTGTCACTGAAAACCTCAGGGAAGGGCTCAGGTGCATTCACCCAGGGTGATCGCTCCGTCCGCAGGAACCCTAGTGTTTGTCTGATTTAAATCCGAAGTCGGCTGGATGTTTGAGAAATAGGCTCACCTGGTGCGCTGATGGCCATAGAACCACTGAGGCAGCAAGCACATCACCTCGTGCTCATTTGCTAATGCTCTCTGGGCTCCTGGAAGACCTGAGCATTCCGCTATGAATTGCCCCTGCTCTGTTCATGTTTGAAGAAGTATAGTAGCGTGAAGTCATTAGGAAAGGAACTAATCTACTATACTATGGCTGTGTCCTTAAAAGAACTTGAGCACGTGTGTGTGTGTGTGTGTGTGTGTGTGTGCACGCTCGCGCACAGAATACCCTTTGAGCAACAACCTTGCTCACACCTTGACTTCCAGCCTTTAGGTCACAAAAGTAGAATTTGTTTTTAAGGTTTATTTTTTTTGTTTGTTTTGTTTTTGTTTTTTTGAGACAGGGTTTCTCTGTGTAGCCCTAGCTATCCTGGAACTCTGTAGACCAGGCTGGCCACGAACTCAGAAATCCGCCTACCTCTGCCTCCCAAGTGCTGGGATTAAAGGCATGCACCACCACCACCCGGCTAAGGTTTATTTTTTATGTATAGTGTTCTGTCTGCACATATACCTACACACTAGAAGAGGGCACCAGATATCACTATAGATGACTGTAGCCGGGAATTGAACTCGGGACCTCTGGAAGAGCAGCCGGTGCTCTTAACCTCTAAGCCACCTTTTCAGTCTCAAGAGTATAAAATTTTAAGCCACCGAGTCTGGGGCACTTCGTTCTAGTAGCCCTAGCAAACAAATACACTCTGTACAAATTTTATTGAAACAGAAAAAGAATTGAACTTAAGAAGATGTGTATGCTGGACTGTTTTGTGACTCTGCCATACAAACTTGGGAACAGAAGGATGCAAGGCCAATGATCTCATCGGAGGATGGAGTGTGGAGGTGTGGGTGGGTGGGTAAAGCAGTGGTTGGTATAGGTCCACATGGCAGAGTCTGTGCAGGGCAAAGGGGTTTAACAGAGGCACTCTCTCCCCTTTGTGGTATGCCTAATACTTCTCCATAATGAAGCATTTGGGGGTACTTCCTGCAGAATACAGCAACCCCCAGCTCTGAGATATGTTTTCTCTCTACACCATGGCGTTCCTGAGTTGTGTGCTCACCTTTTCATGCTTATTCCCTGTGCAGCAAGATGTTGCTCTGTTAGACCCAGACAGGGTGAGCCTTTTAAACCACAAGATAAAAGGTTTGGGAAGCATCCCCAGCCTCTCCAAAGAAGATAGGGCTCAACCTAGTTCCTGTGTAGGGGCTGAAGAACTACTGTGGTACCCTTCTTAACCCTTGCCTTACTGTAATGTATATTGGGGTCACTGAGAAGAGACAAGGCTCAGGGCATCTGTGCCCTACATCTGTGAGGACCCTGGGATTCCTGCCCATGGTTATCTCCTAAAGACACCAACTGTATAGGAAACCAGGTGCTCCTGTGGGTGCCTCGCTGTGGTCTTCTGGAGTATGGCTTTGTAGGGTCTCTCTACATACCATTGGCTGTCCTGGACCTTTTGAAGAATTCATTGACAAGCTTTTTGGGGATCCCTTGGGGTTGCTCCAAAACCCAGTAACCATGCAGAGTACAGGAACCGTGCACAGGAAACATGCAGACCACAGGAACCTTCAAACTTTCATGTGTCATTTTGACTTTAAAACACACTGTGCGTATGATGTTGAGAGGACACACGTGTGGAGGTCAAAGGACAACTTTGTGGAGTAGATTCTCTCAGTCCACTTGGATTCCCAAGTCCGAGTTCCCGGGATGGAACTCTAGGCTGTCAGATTAGCTTGGCAAGCGCTTTTACTTGCCTAGCAATCTCGCCAAACCTCCCTTTACTACGTTTTGAGGAGATCTCTTCCAAGTTCTGTTTGTTTGTGACAGGGTTGCTCTGTGTATAACAGAGCCCTGGCTGTCCTTTGTAGACCAGGCTGGCCTGGAAGTCACAGAGATCCACCTGCCTCTGCCTCTGCCTCTGCCTCTGCCTCTGGAGTGCTGGGATTAAAGTTGTGCGCCAACACAATCTGCTTCTTCCAAGTTCTTCTTTTTTAAATCGTGTTAATATTTCACTTGGTCTTACACTGGTTTTGCAAGCAGATCAGAAGTTTGCATATTTACAGTGCATCCTCTTACTCAGGAAAGGATGCTTTCAAATTCAGTTTGAGCTCCTGTGGCTTGGAGTTTCTTACCTGTAGTAGCGCCCAAGATTTGCTAAACTTCCCAAGGACTGACGGGTATGGCTGAAATTGTGAGTCGCGCCTGCAGATGCAGAGGGTTATGTGTATACTCCACTTTACCCAGAGCTCATCAGCCTACCCAGACCCGTTATTGCCAGGAAATCCTGCTGAGAACTCAGCATTGAAGGGACCAAGTGTTCCCCCGGGACCCGGAAAGGGGGGAGGAGAGCTGGGGGAGGGGCTGCAGCAGTCTGGGGGAACATTCCCGGGTTCCTTTTAAACTTCGGCCCCATCGGCAGTCCTTGATCTTGCCCTAGGACGTGCTTACTCCCCAGGTTCCTCCCAGTAAGCCCGGCCGCCAGGCCTCTTCCAAAGCCTATTGTGCCAATCAATGAAGGCCGCTCGGTAACCCTGGGCCGGACCTCGGCCGCACTCAAGTTACCGCCCACAAGCAAATCCCACTACTTTGTTTCCAGATTCCTCTCACAGACCACCCGCTCTCCTTAAGCTCTGAGCACAGCTCGTTTCTTGGCCTTGGCCCCGCCTCCAGGCTCCTCCCATAACTCTTGGGACTCTTCCTAGGCTCCACCCACGGGCCTACTCAGGACCTCGTCACGCTAAGCCCCGCCCCTGCCCAAGCTCCTCCCTCAGCCCCCGTCTCCGCCCAGGCTCCTCCCACGGCCGCGGTCGGGTCCCGGGCTGGGCTCTTCGCCTCGCCCCGCCCTTCCCGACCGCCCTCAAGTCCCGCCCCGCTGTTGGCTTGTGGCCTTCGAGGCCTAAGGGCTCCAGGTTTGAAGCTTTGCTTCCGGCCGCTCGGAAGGTCGGCGGTTCGGTCCCAGCATCCCAACGATTCTTGAGTTCCTTTATTGATCCCGCGGGCCCAGCCGTTGGAGGCGGCGCGGCCCGCACGCGCGTGGCGAATCTGCCGCGACGAATCGGCGGACGTGGCGCCGGCAGCCTCGCGAGAGTGCGGCGCAGACGGAGGCGGTGCGACGGGCCTTGCGGGCTGAGGGCCGCGGGCGGAGAGCGGGCTGCTGAGCGGCGGGGGGCCGGCGGAGCCCCGCGGCTCCATCATGACGGGCCGCGTCTGCCGCGGTTGCGGCGGCACGGACATCGAGTTGGATGCGGCGCGCGGCGACGCGGTGTGCACGGGCTGCGGCTCGGTGCTCGAGGACAACATCATCGTGTCCGAGGTGCAGTTCGTGGAGAACAGCGGCGGCGGCTCGTCGGCGGTCGGCCAGTTCGTGTCGCTGGACGGTGTGTTCTGTAGCTCGGGAAAGGGGGGCGGGCAGGGCTGAGTGTGCGAGATGAGTGAGGAGTCGAGGCTGGCGGGGAAAGTGAAGCAGATCGTCCTGCGATAGACCGTGGGCATTCGGACAGGGAAACTGAGGCAGGGCTCGGCCGGGAATTTGCAGCAGGTCCCCTCTGTGTCCCGGACGCGAATGTGAACACCGCGATCTGCCTGGTCCAAGCGTCGCGGTCTGGTCCAACGGAGGTTGTCGGGTTGTGTCCCGAAATCTAGCAGGCACGGCTTTCAGGCTCGCATCTGAGGCAGGTTCCGTTTATCCGGTTGGCCACTCTGACAGGTGTCATTGCCCTAAGGGCTGTGAAGAAGATGTGCCCAGCCTCAATTCTCTGTCCAGTCGCCTAAGTCTTTTTTTTTTTTTTTAAAGTAAGGGTTTGTTTCCTAACCGTTGAATGTCTAGAGAGTCTTCCAAGTCTTTGTTTCTATATATGATTTACGAAGCAAAATTTACTCATTTGACCAAAGGTTTTACATTTTGAAGCATTCCAATTTGTCGCTTTTTTTTTCTTGAGTGTTTCTTTTGTCACGAATCTAAAATGTCTTTGTTTGAGTCACCACATTTGTCTTCTAAAAGTTATTGTTTACACTTTTATGTAGTTTTGTTTTTATTCTCTGTATACTGGGGATCTGGCCCAGGGACTCTGATACACTAAACAGTTCCCAAATCCGTCTGTCAGTGGAAGCCTAGTCCACATTTTGAGTTAAGCCTTGTGGAAAGAGGGATGTGCAGGCTTAGGCTTCCTTCTTGCATGTAGGGTACCATTATTCCGTACAGTTTGCTGAAAGGATTCCTTTTGTTTTTTGGCACGGAGTTAGCGTTGTTCCTTCAGCAGAGATCATCGTATGCCCCCTGTGTGGGTCTGCTCCTGGGTTCTGTCTTGCATTCATCCTTACCTTTTGTTTACATTTTGTTTACATTTGTTTTGAGGTCAGACTTGTGAGCCATCCAGCTTTTACCTTCCGTTTTAGAACTGCAATTTGTAATCTCTTTCCTTCGGGCTGTAGAGTAACTGTGTATTTGCATATTTGTATGTATTGTGTGTGTGGCTCTGGGACTGGAACCCAGGTCTTGCTCACACTAAGCAAGTGCTCTGCCATTGAGCTGCATTCCTAGCTTTTTTTTTTTTTTGGTTTTTCGTGACAGGGTTTCTCTGTGTAGCCCTGGCTGTCCTGGAACTCACTCTGTAGACCAGGCTGGCCTCAAACTCAGAAATCTGCCTGCCTCTGCCTCCCGAGTGCTGGGATTAAAGGCATGCGCCACCACTGCCCGGGCCATTCCTAGCTTTTTACCTTTTACTTTGAGTTAGGGTTTTGACAAGTTGTCCAGGCTAGCTTTGAACTTAATTTGATCAGTAACCCAGGCAAGCACTGAACCTGCAATCCTCCTGCCTCAGCCTCCTAAATAGTTGCAATTATGAGCCTGTACTACCAGACCCAACTTTTTGTTGTTTTTTGAGACAAGGTTTCCCTGTGTAGACTGGCTAGCCTTGAACTTTTAGCAGTCTCCCCTGCCTCAGTCTCCTAAGTGCTGGTATTACAAGCATGCGCCACTATGCCCTGTGTGGCTGAGTGTGTGTGTGGGTGCACATTTGTGTGTGCAGGCATACCTGTATGTGTGGGCACGTGAGTAAGGAGGCCCAAAGTTGGCATCAGGTACCCTCCTTGATAATTCTACACTTTACTGAGTCAGGGTCTCTTGCTGAACTTGGAGCTTCTGATTCCTGGCTACTATAGCTAGCCAGTTTGCCCAAGGGAGTCCTATTCTCAGCCTCCCAATTGCTGGGATTGTAAGTGGCTAACACACTTGACCTGCTTTTATGCGGGCACTGGGAATCTGAACTTTAGTCATGCCTACACAGCAAACATTTAATCCACTGGACCATCTCCCCTGCCCATGTGGCAGATTCTTGAATCTGCTGTGAGTTCCAGAAGTAACTTGGGGTATTGTCCCAAGCTTACTTGGGGTATTGTCCTTTGGATATGCTTGTGGATTTTCATCTCTGTTTACTTGGGGTATTGATCTGTAGTTTAACAGCTATCAGCCTTAGATGTCAAGGTAATGTACTCCTGAGACAGGTGAGCTGCCCCCCCCCCTTTCTGGAAGGGACTATATACAAACAATGCACTCTGCTCTTTTTCTCTTCCCTAGTTCCACTGTGTAACTCGAGCTTCAGTCTCCTACACAGCCAGGATATAGGTGTGTGCCTACCACTTCTTGTGTCTTTTCTTAAATATTAGGTAGACTTCTCTAATGGAGCTGGCTGGTCTTAGGGTCTCTTTTTCAGCTGTCATAGAAGTGGCTGTAGTTACATTTCAAATAGTTTCTGACTTGTTCTTGGAATGGTCATCTAGTTGTGGATTCATGTGTTAAGCAACTAGTCAGTCTGCAACTGAGCTGTATCCCTACCTAGCCCATGTTCTATGTCTGCGAGGGAATGTATGAAGCTCCTTTAACTTTTGGATGTTGGTGTCTTGTGTTGTTGCCTTTCTGGCTGGTTCACCAGTTTTGTGGACATTTCCAAAAATTTGGCTTTGGGTTGACTTTCCCCTTCTGCATATCCTTTGCTGGGTTATGTTTCACATGTCACATAAGTTCTTACTCAAGCACCCAAGGCTGTTTGCAGAACTGCTGTGACAGTGGCTCTACCACACATTGTTACAGCCTCCTAAACAGCTGCCTAGATGTTTATGCCCTTTGGAGTGATAAGAGCAGTAAGAGCAGCTCATTGCTGGAGCACATGTCTAGAGCTGTCCATGGGAAGCATTTCCCTAGGTGCATCCGCGGCTTGATGACAATGCTCGTTGTACCCTCATAACATCAGGGAGAATAGTGTGGAGCCATGGTAGAGCAGGCCTCACCATGCATCCTGGGAAATCATGCTCAGAGGCATTGAGCAGAAGCTCACATGGGCTCTTATGTTCTCCAGAGAGAAGCACCCCAGCAACCAGCCCTGGTGCCCTAGGGAATGCATTGTGAGGCTAGGAATTCTCAGCCTTGGTAGGAAGTACAGGTGATACAGGAGGGAGGTGTCAGCTGCTTTGAACAGCCATCTTTCAGGTGGCTACCTGCCTACCCTCTCCTGCAGTCAGCATGACCACAGGGCTGGAAACAGATGACTCGTCCCAAGACCCTCATAGGTCTTCTTGCCCTTCCTCCAGCTTCATTATAAAGCTGTTTTCTTGTTAGTGGCTGTCTTTTTTCCTAGGTGTCTTTGCTTATAGCAACCTAAGCTGGACACTTAAGAGTACTCTAGAATATGTGCCTAATACACCAAAGTGAGTGGTGAGTCCTGCAGCAGAGCTTCCTGGCTATGGAAACTTATCACCCTATACCTGGAATCAGGTTTTAGAGGTCTTTTCAAGTAGCTTATGCCAAGGGAAGCAGCAGGCATCAGGACCTCAGGCTTAGATGCCAAATGCAAGGCAGTGGGTAGCTGGAGAAGTCAGGATTTGAGACACACCATGAGAGTCTGGGCTTACTTTGTGAACATAGATGAGTTCTTCATAATGCACACTCCAAAGCTTGTGCCATGGTTCTCTGAGGCCTCCCTTTGTCAGTAGATTGTGACCTCTGTGCCTCTGCATCCTTCTCAAGTCTCAGAACTACGCTTAGAATTGCAGACAGAGAGAGCATACACTAGGCAACTTGTGGCACCTTTCTTCTCAGGGTTCATTCTCCCCAATCCTGGGAGCAGCAAACCTCATCTGTAGGTTGGGAACCTCCCTGAGGTTCCCATAATCAGAATTGCTTATGGTGTTAATGGTGGAATCCAGGGCCTCATGTGCTGAGCAGGTAATCTCCAGCCCACTTGACTAGAACTTAGATTTTTTTCTATGAATGCAAGTTTTATTATTAATGTACCTTCAATAGACATAAATCAGAACAACCCCCTGCCCCAAAAGGACGGTGAAAAAACATTAACAAAAAGAGCCTAGAGAGTTAGAAATCCTATGACATGCCATCTCTTCTTTGGTACCTGGAAGAGAGTGTGAGACTCTTCAAGGCTTCCAAAGCTTAGGGGGGTCCAGGGACATTTGGGGAGTACTTTTTGGGGTTCTGCTTGGTAGAACCTATGGGATAGGATGGAGTACCTTTCCCAATCCTTGTGCCAGAGATACATTAAACTAACTCTTAGGCCAGACTTTGACCCATAGCTTCCGACAAGGTGAGACCCAAAGGTACGGTTCCTTGACCCCAGCTCAGATGTGTGGGACAACTGCTTGAGCTCCATCTCATGCCTTCGGCAAAGGAACCAAACCCTGATGTCTCCTTTTGTCAGTTTGAGTGCACCAGCCAAGGCCTCCAGAGTCTCCTCGTTAGGGGCAGGTTCTCTCTGAAGTGCTTTTTTAGCGCCTGGAACTGCTCACAGGTGAACCCAGAGCTTCTATCCATGCTGGACAGACCCAGAATTGTCTCCATCCCAGTTACTTCTATCTTGGCTGTAGTTCACTTGAGTTCTGTTCTTTAGTTTTCCAGAATTTACATTTTTTATTACATATGTTTATGTGTGTATGTACATGCCACTCTGCATGTATAGAATTCAGAAGACAACTTTTGGAAGTTGGTTCTCTCTTTCCACCATGCAGGTACTTGGGGAATAGGGTGGTCAGGCTTCATAGCAAGTCTCTTTAGCTGTTAAGCCATCTCACCTGCCATAGAATGTTTTTTAAGGATGGGTCTCGCTATCTAGCCGAGGCTGGCCTTAGAATCTCTAGCCTTCTGTATGAACCCAACACAGTTATAAAGACTGTGAATTCTGGAGACCCTGTGAGAACATGAAGGACAGTGCTCTGAGGGGGCCTTTCTGGGCTCTGAGGTCGCTTGGCCCTCTTCCTAGGTCCGCTCCAGCACGTGAGGGCAGCACTGTCCGTTCAAACCCATGCTGTCTTGGGCTCATCTCTTTGTGTGCCCTTTGCTAAGTCAGAGGCTCTTCCCCAAGTGGCCTGTGTTTGTATAATCCTTCTCCATTGTCCCTGAGGGGTAGACTCTTCAAAGCCCATCTGTGCTATACTTCTAGCTGGTTTGTTTTTTTGTTTTTTGTTTTTTGTTTTTTGTACAGAAACTTGTAGAAAATACCAAATGTCTGCTGGGCATAGTGGTATACATCTGAAACCCCAGAACTTGGAAGGCCAAGCTGTAAATCAGCTGGAGCTACATAATGAAACCATATCTGGAAGGAAGGAAAGAAAAGCAAAATACCCGGTGTCTTTATAAGCAGAGCACATTGGAAATTTGAAGGTCTAGGTGAATTTGAGGTTGACAGTTCCATCTAGAGGTCATATTTGGCCTTTCTTCCTTCGCACTTGAGGGGAGCCTGAGTCAGCTAGCACCTTAACCTGGTGTGACATTTGCTGAGTAAGCACTTTGACACTGTGTTTCCTCCTGCTGCACATACATGGGGGTGGTGGCAGGAGCAGAGTCAGAGGGCAGCTCCTAGGGCCAGTGCAGGTGGAACTGCCCAAGCAGAAGTGTGGGGCTCCCAGCATGGGGGGTGGGCCGTATCTGTGGAAGTGGCAGTGATTGGTGACTTTGCAATGTGCTCTGTGGACCTGGAGTTGAGGAGTGCAAAGATTTCGGTAAGGTTTCAACTGGAAAGGAAGTCTTCCCTTTTGTGGGTGGGAGGTTAGGGTAGGGATAACAGAGTGAGGCAAGGCCTTGCCCTGTGTCTCACATTGACCTGCAGCTCTAGTTACCCTAATTCCAGGCTGCACCACCATGCTCAGTGTGGCTGATGCCACCGTGTTTTGTTTTGTTTTGTTTTAATTTATTTTTTTGGTTTTTCGAGACAGGGTTTCTCTGCATAGCTTTGGCTGTCCTGGAACTCACTCTATAGACCAGGCTGGCCTCGAACTCAGAAATCCGCCTGCCTCTGCCTCCCGAGTGCTGGGATTAAAGGCGTGCGCCACCACTGCCCTGCTGATGCATAACCGTTATTTAGAATAATAAAAAATAAGATCTTAAAAAACATAAAACTTCCACTACCTTTAAAAACATGGTGGCAGCCGGGCAGTGTTGGCGCACGCCTTTAATCCCAGCACTCGGGAGGCAGAGGCAGGCAGATTTCTGAGTTCGAGGCCAGCCTGGTCTACAGAGTGAGTTCCAGGACAGCCAGGGCTACACAGAGAAACCCTGTCTCGGAAAAAAAAAAAAAAAAGTATGCATCTGTGTGTGGGCATGTGCACATTAGTGCACGTGCCCACAGTGGCCAGAGGTGTCAGCTGTCCTTGGAACTGGACTCAGTTGGAAGTGGTTGAAGACTCTCTGACTGGGAACCAATTTTGGATCCTCTTTAAGAGCAAACCTTAACTGTTTGTTGACCCATCTCTCCAGATCCCATGATTGACTTGTACTAAAAGCAGAGATCTACTTCAATTAGAGCAGTAGGCTTTTTTCTGTTTTTGTTGTTGTTGTTGTTACATTTCTTTATGGGGTGGGGTGGGGGTCATGGTGCATGCGTGGAGGAGACAACTGTAAAGTCAGTTCTCCCCTTCTGTGTGGGTCCTCGTCATCAGGCATAGACAAGAACTTCTGGCTACTCACCCATTTCACCCATTTCATCAACCCCTGTTGTTTTTTAAAGGCTTGGGATACCTCTGGTCAAGGCCATATTTGTTGTCTAGGCAGAGCCAAGTTAGCCTGCTGCTCTTGCCTGTGGGAACGCTGGGTCCTGCTTTGCTCAGTCAGTGGAAGGGCCTGTGGGGCTTCTCTCTGGACTCTGACTAACCTCCCTTTTTATATTTCCAGGTGCTGGGAAAACCCCAACCCTAGGCGGTGGCTTTCATGTGAACTTGGGAAAGGAATCAAGAGCTCAGACCCTACAGAATGGTATTTTCTACTTCATCCTTGCTGACTGTGGGGTGGGACAGGATGCTGGGGTTGGGTGAGAGCAGGCCTCAGTTGCTGCTTCCTGCAGCCTGTGGCCCTTCTTCTGTCTTACCTTGTGACTTGCTGCTGTTTGTCACCCTTACAACCCAGGGACAGTAGGACTCTGGGAGGAATGACTCCTGAGTGTGCCCCTTCTTTCAGGCATTCGGCAGATCTTGATAGGGCCCCCTTAGGGAAGAGCCTCAGATGGTGCCAGCCTAGAGCTGTTTGTTCCTGGTCTCTTGGAAATAGGCATAGAACCAGCAAGTGTGTAATAGTTTGATATGCAAAAGTGACATTTCGTTGTTTTATTAAAAGCATCAGAGTAGAGAAATATCTGTTCTGACCTTTTGCTTTTTTTTCCATTAGGTTATTTGCCATTATTGAATTGGAAAGGTTTCATATATTTTTTAGCTACAAGGTTTTTGTTGTTGTTTTTTAGACATGGTCTCTATGTGTAGCTTTGGCTGTCCTGAAACTCTCTATGTAAACCAGGCTGACCCTGAACTCAACAGAGATTCGCCTGTCTCTGCTTCCCAAGTTTTGAGATTAAGGATGTACACCAATATACCTCATTTTAGCTATAAGCTTTTTTTTTTGTTTTGTTTTTTTGAGACAGGGTTTTTCTGTGTAGCCCTGGCTGTCCTGGAACTGGACTCTGTAGACCAGGCTGGCCTCGAACTCAGAAATCTGCCTGCCTCTGCCTCCCAAGTGCTGGGATTAAAGGCGTGCGCCACCACTGCCCAGCAGCTATAAACTTTACACATACATAAGAATAATATATAAATATATATAATATATATACATGTATGTACATTTATTTATATATGTGTATGTGCTTACCATGGCACATTTATGGACAACTTGCAGGAGGTGATTCTCTCCTTCCTCCATGTGAGTTCTGGAGATTGAAGCACAATCATTTGTCTTGGCAGTAAGTGTTTACCCACTGAGCTATCTTGCCACCCTCTATGAATTTTTTTTACCAGATATATGTTATCGAAAAAGTTTTCCTGTTTCATGAGCTGTCTTTTAACTACTTTTATTTTTCTCATTACTTGATGTTATAAAATTGAAAAAGATGTATTCTAAAATGTATAGGGGTTTTATCTACATGCATGTATGTGTAATCATGCATGTGTCTAGTGCTTGGGAACATTAGAAGAGGATTTCAGATCTCCTAGAACTGGAGTTAAAGATGGTTGTGAGCCGCCATGAGGCACTAGGAACTGAACCCAGGTCCTCTGCAAGAGCACTAAGCACTGAGCCATTGCTCCAGCTCCGTGGTGGTGTCGTTTGAGGCACATTTTTTTCATTCAGACAGTGACCAGCTTATCTTATGCCTTATCTGGTCAGTCACTGATGCTCAAGGCACAGCTTAGTGGGTAAAGTGCCCAGTATGTGTAAGGCTGAGTTAGGGTTCCCAGTTGAGCATATAAAAAGCTAAGCATGGGGATGTGAGCCTGTTGTAACCCTGACACTGGAGAGGCAGAGTCAGGTAGATTTTAGGGCCTCAGTGCATAGCCACTCTGACAAAAATGGAAAGCTCCAGGTTTAGTGAGAGACTATCTCAGAAAGATAAAGTGCAGATCAATAAAGGACCCATCAGTGTCTAACTCTGGCCTCTACAAGTGTGATCATGGGTGTGCATGTGCATGTACACACAACACACACACACAGCACACACACAAACACACACCACACACAGACATACACACCACACACACACAGAGACATACACACACCACACACACACAGGCATACACACATACACACCCTGCTCCCCAAACTGATGTTTATATCTTCTGTTCTCTGGGGTTGACCATCTGAGTTTCCTGTTATGTTTTGGGGTTGGTCCTTGTAAGTAAGAACAAGTGATGAGAGACTGGGTCCAGCGTTCATCTTCTGTGCATTTCCAGTGTATATTTTCCCATTTGGCACCATCCCTTGTTGAGAATCATTTCCAGACCCTCTGTTCTGATCTAGACTGGGTCCAGCGTCCATCTTCTGTGCATTTCCAGTGTATATTTTCCCAGTTGGCACCATCCCTTGTTGAGAATCATTTCCAGATCCTCTGTTCTGATCTGCTGGACTGTGTATGTCATGCTTTTGTCTGGTTCCTAGCCTTGTGGTAAGTCTGAAATTGGGAAGTGTTTATACTTTCTTAGAATTCATTTTTAGGAGTGCTGTGCTGATTATTCTAAGTCTCTTGATCTGTGTTGCTTGCTTCCTCCCTCTCCTCTGCTCCCTCCCTCCCTCTCTTTCTTCCTTCTGTTTTTTGTATAGCCCAGGCTAGCCTAGAGCTCATGATCCTGTTTGACTCACCCAGTTTCAGTATGAATTTAGAGTCTGTTTGTATCTGATTTCTGCCAGGAAATGATCTACAGATTAAGACAATCCCCTCAAAATCCCAGCTGATTTCCTGGCAGAATGGTACTGAGTCTTCTGGGGTTATTTTTTCACTGATTTGAGTCTTTAGAGTTTCATTTTGGAGTTATTTTGTTAACTTTACTAAGGGAAACCTGCCCAGATTCTGGTTGGGGTTACACTGAATCTGTAGATAAAATTATAGGAACTTGATATGTTGACCTAAAACTGTGGAGTTTTGAGTTTCTGATTGTAGTAACCACACACATGCTTTGAACAGACATCCCTGGTCCTTGCTTACCACTGTCCTTCTCACTTACTCTCATAGCTATGCTGCATTTTTGGTCTTATGTCGTAGGCTCCCCAGAATTGCTGAGATTGGGTAGGCTTGGCTCATTGCTGACCTTGGTGTGAAAGGATCAGTGTTTTGCTCTTAGGAATGATGTCATTAAGTGTCATTTGCTGCTTAGTATCTACTACAGTGATCATATAGATTCTGTTTGTGGGGTGCTGGCAAGCCCTAGCTTGGGGGTGTGGGGCTTTAGAATTGGTCTAGCCTTGAGCGGGGGACCCTAGAGAAGAACTGTCTTACCTTAATTGTGGAATTCTGCAAACACTACATAGCTCCTGGGTCTCAGGCTCCAGCTCAGTGTACCCTGCTGTCTGCAGATTGTTGGTGTCAGTTTCTGGGCCCAGAGCAGACTTTGCTGCCTCTGGGTGTTACTACTGTGTGCTGATATGAAAGGGGAGCTGATTTTTGTGCAGTTGGTCAGGCATGTTGGCCATGCCCTTAGATGTGTTATTGTTACTGTTGGCTGTGAGTACTGCGCTAGCCTTCTGTTCTTATCAAAGAATCAGAGAAACCAGTATTTAACATTTTATGGATGAGGTGGAGGCTGCCAACACTGAGAGGAGTGCATTGAAGTCCTGAAGATGCTAGTAGGACTAGTCATGTCTGGTGACAGTTCTTACCATGTACATGTCCTTTGCATACCCTAGGGTATTTCTTGTGTCTGGGGGCTCTCTTAATCCCTGGTGCCCACCTATTGGTCTGCACTGAGAGTTGGTATCAGCAGTTCTCTTTTAGATCTACACCACTGGACTTTGGGGTGGCTGCTCTGTATTTGCACTTGTAGGTAGAGACCTTGAGTCTCCTGTCTGCAACATAGTGAATATACGGACACAGCAGCAGGTGCTTCCGAAGTCCCTAGAAGGGCCTGGTGCCTTCAGATATCCGTGGTAGTGTGTGCTTGCCTTTACCATTGCTCCTTCTGCAGGTGTTCAGGGAACAGCTCATTAGACTGTCCATTTGTCTAGCCAAGAAGCTGACTCCTGGAGGGAAGCCTGGCCAGGGGTTGTCCAGGACTGGACTAGGTAAAGAGACCATTCTGGAAAGTATGAGTCTTGTGCTGTGGGAGACCCATTCCTACCAGACACTCCAGGCCTGGGAATCTCCAGAAGAGATACAGCCACTGTGTATTGCTCCAAGCCAAAATGCAGTGTATCAGGAACAGGGTTTTATGGCATGTGAGAAATCAGGAAACTACTATTTTGGCATTCATAATGAAAATTGATTGGAATGTACAGACTAAAAGAAAAATTTAGGGCAAAGATAATCTATCACTGTTTGTCTGTCTTATTTTGGATTACTGAGTATTAAACCTAACACCTTTTGTGTTCTAAGCAAGTCCTCTAACTACCACTGAGCTCCATCTCCAAACTTCATTTTACTTAAAAAAAAAAAAAAAGTCTTACTTTATGTGCCTAGATATGTGTGTAGATATTTTGCTTCTATGTATGTCTGTGTACCGCGTGGGTGCTGGAAATGGACCAAGTTGTGTGGAAGAAGAACAGCCAGGACTCTTACCCTCTGAGCCATCTCTCTGGTCCCTAGTTTGACTTTTTAATCTCATCAGGTTTTCCAGGCTGGCTTTGAACTCAGTCTATGGCCCAGGGTTTGTTCATTTGAAACAGGGTCTCTAAGTAATGCTGGTCATCCTAGAACTCATTTGCAGACCAAGCTGCCTCGAACTCACAGAGATCTGCATGCCTTTGCTGGGATTAAAGGCATTCGTCATTATGTCTGGCCCCGGCTAGTCTTGAAATAGTGGTCTTCCTTCCTCAGTCTCCAAAGTGAGTGAAATTATCTACCTACACTATCAGGCTTTGCTCAAATCTTAAATTGTAAGGTAGACCTGTGATACTTAATTTTAAACTGAAAGTTCTAACCGAAGGTCATTCTGTATTTTGCCACAGGGCGGCGCCACATCCACCACCTGGGGAGCCAGCTGCAGCTGAACCAGCATTGCCTGGACACAGCCTTCAATTTCTTCAAGATGGCTGTAAGCAAGCATCTTACCCGGGGTCGGAAAATGGCCCATGTGATTGCTGCCTGCCTCTACTTGGTTTGCAGAACTGAAGGCACACCTCATATCCTTTGTTGGGTGATTACTCAGATGTTGATGTAGGAGTTGTAGGAAGTGGTGTTGATGTTGCCAACAGGTCCCTTATTGGATGTCCCATCCCAACTGATGCAGGGCTCCTCCTCTAAGCTGCTGTGTTAGTTGGGGTTCCTACTGAAGAGACGAGACACCATGACCATGGCACTTCTTATAAAGGAAAACATTTAATCTGGGCTGGGTTATGTTCAAAGGTTTGATCAGTCAACATGGCAGGGAGCATGGCAGCATTCAGGCAGACATGGTGCTGGAGAAGGAGCTGAGAGTTCTGGACCAGTAGTCACCAGGAAGAGAGAGTGACACTGGGTCTGGTTTGAGCTTCTGAAATTGCCCCCAGTGACAAACTTCCTCCAACAAGGCCACACCTCTAATGATACCACTCCTTGTGAGTCTGTGGGGCCATTTTTATTCAAACTACCACCGCTGCCAACGTGGGTCGTCAGGCTAGACTCTTAAGTCCCGGCTACTCTTGGCAGAAGAAGAAGATAGCTCATGACTTCTGGCTTTGTTTCTTCCCTTTGTAGCTTTGTTTCTTGAGGTTTCAGGTCTGATTCTCCTGTGCGTTTCCCAGGCACCAGCACTAAGCTCTGCATGCATGTACACAGGTCAGGATTCCGTCCTTCATCTCGCAGTATCTCCTAGCTCCCTCTGGTACCTTCAGCCGTCCTTTCTTATCATATATGTCCTGCTTATAGCTATTCTTCCCTCATTCCAGGGACCTTGGTGTGCTTCTGTCTGACTGTAAACATGAGGCATCTTCTCTCCAGTAGGTCCTCTCTCTGGCCACTTACCCACTTTGAGCCTGTCTTCGGTCGCTCGTTTCCACCTGTTTCCTCCGCCTGCCCCACCTGTGTGTTAGGGAACCCTTGCTTCCTTCCCCCCTTCTACTCATCCTTTTGGCTTGAGATAGTCCTTTTATTTTTGATTGGGGGTATGTGGCACACACATGCTACACATACAGCTACGTGTCAGGTTAAGAGGACCACTTATGAGAGTCAGTTCTTCTCTTGTACTGTTTAAGTCCCAGGAATCCAATTCAGGTTGTCAGGTTTGGTGGCAAGCACCTTTAGCCACTGAGTTATCTCCCTAGTTTCTCTCCACTTCATTTTTGAGTCAGGGTGTTTCACTGAAGTTTGTTACTTTACCTAGATGAGCTATCCAGCAAGCCCCCAGGATGTGCTCTCTCCACTCATGCCCTCTAGTGCTTGGGTTACAGATGGTCACTTCTACACCCAGCTTTTATGTAAGTACTGGGGTTTTGAACATGGGTCCTTATGCTTGTGTAGCAATCACTTTACATACTGAGATATTTCCCCAGACCCAGAGTTCTTTAACTTCTCTCTCCTGTTTCTTCTTTGTGTGCTTCATGTATTTATGCTTTTGTGCCCATTCTGTGCAGATGTCATTTCCTGACTTCCTAGGAAGTGGTGTTGGTGGTGCTTGAGCTCTTGGGTCAGTTCCCCTCAGTTGACCTGATGGGTTCTAGTGGTCCTGACATTTTTTTCCCGTGTGTGCAATTATGACAGGCATCTGTTCTGGTAGGCATTTATCTCCTGTCTCATCCATGCTACCAGTGGGATGCCTGGCATTCCCCTCCCAGCCCTTACCCAATTTTACCTTAGGTGGTACCTGGAGAGTCCTGTGCTGAGGTCATGGTGCTGAGACCCTTTTGGAATCCTCTTGTCATTCTATTAACCCACTAGCAAAAGTGGGATCCTGGGTGTGGGACCAATCCCAAGCTGTCCTCATGCAGAAGGAACAGGGCTTACTATATGCTCAAGCTCACTTCTGCCATCTTGCCCATCTCCTCAAAAATGTGTGTACCATGACCCAGAAAGCAGGTGATGATGCCAGGAACCTTGCCTGCCCTTTTCAGCCTGCCAGCCTGCACCTCTAATCCCTGACCCCTAAGGGGACTGAGACCTACTGTGTCTGCCGTGGTGTAGGAGTCAGGCCTAAATTCTCTTCATAGGGTAGAGGAAGACTGTGGGTGTATCAGGACTGGGAAGGGCCTGACCTGTTTCAGGCAGCAGCTAGGTCTGATGGTCGAACTGTCAGGTACAAGGAGACATTGCTCTTGTCAAGAGGATTGAGTTCCATGTCCAGACTTGTTCCTGCAGGATTTGTGTGAGATACATTCATGGAAGAGGGTGATTTTGTCTGCAGCTGTCTTTATTTGGAACACTCAAGCTGTTACAGTAGAGCTACACGTGACCAGTGACCGCAGAGGGGCCCCAGGCCATGGATCTGAACCAGGAACCCATGCTTCCAGCTGACACCCAGGGCCTACATGGTTCTATGTGGTAGACAGTGCTCATCTGCCTAGGATGGATTCCAGAGCTGACTGACTTCTGCATGCATCCTCACTAGGCTGGAGAGGTCTCTTAGCTGTGTGCTACAGGGTCTTGTGCAGTTAGGTCAGCAGCAAGTTCTGGAGGCCTGCAGAAGCTTTCAGGATTTCCTTTCTCCCTCCCTCCCTCCTTCCCTCCCCTCCCTGCCTCCCTCCCTCCTCCCCTCCCCTCCCCTCCCTCCCTCCCTTCCTTCCTTCCTTTCATCCAAATTCCGTGTATTCAATTATACGGTTTGCTGAAAATGATGGACAAGCTCTCCTAGACTCCCTGGTCCACTTCTACCTGGGCATCAACCATTACCTATCATTCCTCAAGGACAGTGGGCTTAAATCAGAATGGTTGACAGTTTGCCCAAAGATAAACCTACTGTCTTGTTTTTGTTTTTTTTTGTTTGTTTGTTTTTTGTTTTTTCATGATACAATTTCTCTGTGTAGCTCTGAAACACACTTTGTAGAACAGGCTGGCCTCAAACTCACAAAGATCCTCCTGCCTCTGCCTCCTGAGTGCTAGATTAAAGGTATGTACCACTATGCCCAGCTTGTTTGATTGTTTAGAGACAGGGTCTTACTATGTAGCTCTGGCTGTCCTGGAACTCACTATAGATCATGCCCAGAAAGATTTGGGTTTTGAGGATTTCATTTAAGCCAGGGTTGGTGGGAGAGGTAGATAGCTATGAGAGCTTGTGTTTAGCCTTGTCTTCATCATGAGTTAGTTCCAGGACAGCCAGGGTCATGGAGGGAGACACTTCCCCCCAAAATGTATTTATGTGTGTTATCTGTGTGAGTGCAAGTCCAGAAGAGGGTATCAAATTCTCTGGAAGAGAAGTTACAGCGTCATAGACAGTTGTTAGCTACCATGTGGGTGCTAGGAATAGAGCTCTGATCCTCTGCAAGAACAGCAGGTGCTCTTAACTGCTAAGCTATCTTTTCAGCCCTCCCTCCCATAAGGGTTTATTTTAAAAGCTCACTAAAGGTTGGAGATGGCTCAGCGGTTAAGAGCACCGATCCAATGGTCCCGACTTCAATTCCTAGCAACCACATGGTGGCTCATAATCAGAGGGAATGGGATCTGATGCCATCTTCTAGTAAGTCTGAAGAGAGTGACAGCACTTATATATAAAAAAAATCACTAAAGCTTAATATATTTTTAGCTGAGCATTTAATTGTACAGTAAAAGAAAGTTTACTATTGTTTTTATTTTAACTGACCTCAGATGCTGTTTTCAGAACCATTTTGAATGTTTTTCAAAATTAAAGCAAGTTTTATCTATCCAAGTATAAGTCTTCTATTTTCCCAAAATTAATAATGACAATTTTTTTAAATTATTGTTTACTACTTTTGTGTGCTTGCGAGCATGGGCATGCATGTGCATGCCGTGATTTGTGTGTGGCAATCAGTAAATTCCTCTTTGTGGAGTTCCTTCTCTTTGGTGCAATTCCTCATCACATCCTGGTTGTGTGTGAGTGTCAACCCTAGCAGTTTGGTCTCTTCTGGTTGGTTCTTCCCCCACCCCCTCCTTCATTTTCACACTTGATTTTTTGTTGTTGTTTTTGAGTGTTTAATCAGGAACTCGAAGAGATATTAAGTGCTTTTCCCTGCCTGAGGCAGGCAAAGCTAGTTGGGACAGGGCATTCGCGTCTGTAAGAACTCTAGAATGCTTAGATGCTGCTTGCTTCATGGTACTTTTCAATCACAGAGCTACCTAGCTCTTTGGCTCCTGTTGCCAGCCTTGTGGCGAGCAGCCTTAGCATTGGGGCAGTACAGGTTAGCTACTGCCTTAAGGGATCCTGTGCACACTGGGTAGACTCACTTGAAGTGGCTACTTTTTCTTTGGGCACATTGATACCTCAAGTCTGGTTGTTGAGAGATCATTGAATTTCAAATTCTATACTCCTGGTTAGGTGTGTAAGCACTAGACTGCTATGTTCCTGTCTGTGCTCTGCAGAGCACCTAATGCCCTCGAGAGTGGAAGAGCAGTGATACCTACCTTTCCTACCCTCAGCTGGTACAGCTCTCCTTGGCAGCAGGACAAACCAATATCAGACTGAAAAGATGACTAAACTGCTTGGTGCTGTTATGAGCACAGAGTGGGCTCCTGGAGCTTCCATTTAAGTTCTGTGCCTCTCTTCAGTAGCTGCGGGAGGAGAGACAAGTATCAGAAGGGGGGAGGGGGGTCTGAGTGCAGACAGACTTAGTATTGCTGCACCACAGCTGGTAAGGTGCAGACTGTAGGGTGGAGCAGGTAGAAGCAGGTAGTCGGCATGTCTGGATCTGGTGGAAGGAGGCTCAATCTTGAAGGCAGAGGCTTTGAGGCAGCGTGTTGGCAGTGCCATGCTATATGGATATTCTGTTGATGTGTCAGTTGTCTGAGGTGGCCACATATAGAAAAAGTCAATTGTAGGTACAGGTGGTTGCTGGAGCAGTGAGGGACCAGTCCAGTGGAGATGGAGCGCATCAACAGATCCCCTGAGTCACTAGAAACTGTCCAGAGCATCTGCTCGGTTTGGCTTCGAAGCCAGCTAGTGTCTATAGATAGTACCTTGAGGACATTATACAGTAGGCATCTGAAGGTCCACTTCTCCTTTCCCTGACCGCTTCCCACTCCTTCTTGTAACTTTCTGTCCTTGAAGTAGATTCTGAGAGGTCTCTCTCAGTGCCTGGAGAGACACAGGGACTGGTCAGATGATGAGCTTGGATTGGACAGATGAGGTCCGGCTACCTGGGTGTGCAGCCCTGGCAGGCTCCATGCAAATGCTCCTTAACTCCAGCTGCAGACATGCTCCTTGACCTCAGCGACCTGCTCCAGGTAGATGACTCTCCTTCTTAAGTCTTTCCTGGTATAGCTGTGCTTTCATACACCCGGAAGTCAGTCTATGCTGCCTGCCATAGTAGGCAGCCTTTGTGTTTAGGGTGATGAATTTTGTGTGCCCAGAGTTTGGGACCTCAGCAGGAGAGGGCAGCTCAAAGGCACAGCATTTTCCAGGGTCTGGTGTCTCAGCCTTAGAACTGCTTGAAAAACTCTTGTGAAACAGTCCAAGGTAAAGAAACTTCTGTTTTAAAAGGGAATATTGAACCCATGCGTGCATTTCAAACTATGGAAATCCCTCATTAGCACATTCTATTTAGGGTCATTACCTTTCTAGATTCAGATAAAGTAGGTTTTTGTTGCATTGCTTGTGTTTAATACCAGGTCTCATGTAGCCCTGGTTGGCCGGGAACAAAGAGAGATGCCTGCCTCTGAAGTGCTGGGATTAAATGACCAGTGCACTGCTTACTTCTAAATAACTGAACATCATGGTAAGCTGCAGCTAGGGATCTCCGAAGGCAGGGAAGGAGAGAGGGACATCAAGAGTGCACTGTCACCCCACTGATAGAGCTTTGCTAGAGGGCGGGATGGAGACTCACTCAAGTCTCCAGGCCACACCCTGAGTTGTGACAAGGCTGTGAGGGCCACACTGACATTCTGGAGTAGGAAGTAGAATGCCTGCCAGTTTTGCCCTGAAGGGAAATGCTGATCTGAGTGCCTGCCAGGGGTTCTGAGAACCGATAGGCCAGATTATTGCTCCTGTTTGCTTATGCATCAGTGCCCACAAAGAGACTAACGTTTAGATTCCAGTCAGAGGGTGCCTTGTATTTTTGTCCTTCCAGCTGTCTTTATAAATGGCATCTCTCAGCAGCTATTACTGAAATATTTTTTTTTTTGGTCAAGCTAAAAATAACCTGCTGGAATTGTGATAATCCATTGACTCCGTCTTTGAATGTGTTGTGCTCAGTTCAGAGCATGGTCACATGACTATATCCAGCCTCCCGGGAAATATGGGGGCCAGGGCCAGGCAGCTTCAGAAGTAGCTTGGACACCTCTTAGGGATAAAGAGAGGTGCACCAGTCAGCGTTGGCTTCACAGCGCTGGAAATGGGAAACAGTGCAGCCTGTCAGGATAGCTGCCATGCCACCAGGAAGGGCTGCTCTGGCCAGCTGTGTAGCTGGGTGACTGCAGGTGAGACCATACAAGGTTATCCCTGCCCCGGAGCACCCACAGCATGTTCTCCCTGGTGCCATGCCTTGCCTGACCTATAAAGACAGACAGTTTTGCTCTTATCTGCATGGGGTGCATACCCCTGTCCACGAAGGCCTCTAATGGGGCTGGCTTCTTTGAAGGCAGGTAGCTTTCATCCACAAGCACAGAATGATTGTCAATGTGGCAGTATCTAATAGTAATTATCAGTATGTCTGGAAGCTAGGTGTGCTGCTGCACGAAAGCCCTCGCTAGAAAGTATTTTCAATTTTTTTGTTTAGATTTATTTGTATGGGCATTTGCCTACATGTATGTGTGTGAGCCTCCTGTGTGCCAGAAGAGGGTGTTGGACCCTCTGGAACTGGAGTTACAAATGGTTGTGAGCCACCATGTAGGTGCTGGGAACCAAACCCGAGGCCTCTGCAAAAGAAGCAAGCGCTCTTTACCGTTGAACCACCTCTCTTTTCAGGGGTTTTAATCCCAGAAAGTGTTGTTACCGTTGAATTTACACCTGCAGTCTATCCAGAGAACTTTCTGTAGTGCTCAGGTCTCACTGTCAGCCATGTCTACCGGTACCTGGTTATCTGGAGGGGCCTGAGAGGATGCTCGGGAAAGTGCTCTCATGGGAGCACACTTACTTGTACACAGACTGCATGCCACATGCTTACATCACATGCATATACTTACATCACACATTCCTGCATGTTTACATGCCATTTACATGTATACTCACTATGCACACCATACATAGTTTTGTAGACAGCCCTTGAGACTTCAGGAAGATAATTATTTCAGAAAGGGCTCTGTGAGCCACCAGTTCTTGTGAAGACCTCAGGAAGATAGTATCTGTGTCCAGCCAGGGTGGAAGGGGACCAACCCACTGCTGATTGGCTGTGGTGGCTAAACCTGGCCTTCTCAGCTGGGTTGACTCACTAAGCTGACAAGTCACAAACTCTTCCCTTTTAGTCGTGCATGGAAATGTAGACACCATTGTGTATCACCCCTTAGACTGTGTCTTGCAAATATCTATTGGGTATCACCTTCATGCCAGGAAAGGGGGGGCTTAGCAAAGGCCCACAGGCTGGGCTTGATCAGGTAAGCAACTTCTGTCAGGAGGCCAGAGGCAGAAGGCTAGACCAATTCCATCTGTAAGGCCTAGGAGTCCCAGGAGTGGTCTAGCGTGAGTGCAGTGGGGTTTCCAGGGAGCTGAGGATGGGAGGAACATCTTAGGCTTGGGGCAGGCCTGAGTGTCCCAGGTTAATCTGTTACAGTACTGCACTGAGGTACTGAAGTGCATGTTAGGGGTTCTGCATACTGGCTAAACCCTTGCTTCCCTGACAACTGAAGGCGCTCCTACCACTCCAACCCTTGGTCCATCCCACTGCTTACCTCCTGTGGCAGAGGAGAGATAGCTATGGCAGGTGGCCCAACCTGGGCAGCAGGCTTCATGGCAGATAAGGACTTGAGGTGAGGGTACTGGAGGAAACAACTGGGAGTCCAGCAAGGACACAAACCCCTGGGACCATAAGGTAGAGGGAGAGTGGCCACTGTGTGGTGCACCAGTCTTGTGTTGGTTCAGAATTAAGTGTAATTCTACTGCATTACCTACCATGCTCTAGTGGGTACCCACACGTTTCTAAGCAACCAATGAAAAAGATTAGGAGAGTCTGGGCAGCCGGATAGGAAGGAGTGGGCCCTCCCAGTTAGTGCCCAGAAGGGAGGCACGGAAGGGTGGACTTTTCATAGCCCAGCAGGGGTCTCCGGCATGGGTTCTTTGAAGACTGAACAATGAAACAGGCACTTTAAGAAAACAGCAACTGAGTGGGGGTGGGGGTGGGGTGCTCGCCTTTACCCAGCATTCAGGAGGTAGAGGCCAGACCGATTCTGGGGCAGTCAGGGCTACACAGAGAAACCCTGCCTCGAAAACAACAGAAACTATTTCAAAAAGAAAGGAAAAAAGCAGCAAATGTTTCCTTGAACACTACTTCCTGTGCTCTTTCTGCCACAGGTCAACGTGTACGTGCTGGGGAAGACGTTCCTACTCTTGGCGAGGGAGCTTTGCATCAATGCACCAGCCATAGGTAGGTTGGGCTCAGACAGGAACGTTCCTGCTCTTGGTGAGGGGGCTTTGCGTCAATGCACCAGCCATAGGTAGGTTGGGCTCAGCTAGGAACCTACATGCTAAAGTTCTCAGAGTAGAGGGATGTCAGGACAAAGTATAGAACACCAAAGGTACAAAGATGTCTCCTAAAATTTGTGGTAAATATAGCCAGTAGGGCTTTATTTCTGGTACAGACTCAGAAGGCCTACTACCAGTGCCTGTCAAATATGGCCCAGGACACAAAGAGAAAAAGAGTATAGAGCTTCATGTTGGGAACCTGTGCTGTTTGAAGCAGGTACCTTGAGAAAGGCAGTGGCCTCCTCACAACTGAAGGGAGCCCCAAGAACAGGTGCCTTCTAGCCATGGTCCTTGCCATATGCAAAGATGGGGATTTCATGGTTTCTGAAGCATCAGCTCATGGTAAGGAAGCACTACATGGGGCTAGAGCAGAGGGTCTGGGAGTATAGGTTTGAGTCCCAACAGGGCCAAGCTTCTGGTGTTAGGCATACTGGGCTAAGATGCACACTCTGGCCCCAGAGACCATTGCTCTCCTAGTGGGCCTTTTAAGGCTAGCTGCTTTTCCAGGGCAAAGCAACAGCCAGTGAGGATAGAGGCTTGGGCCCTAGGGATCCTACCTTACCCACACAGAGCACCCATGGCAAGCAGGCAGCAGAGCACACAGCTCACTCTTTAAATCTGGCCCTGCAATAGAACCTGAGGTACTTTTAACAAAGGAAACACCCTTCTGCAGAGTTCTCCAGCCCTTGAGAGGAAGACAGCACAGAAGCCACAGGCATCTTGGAAATAGATGAGCTCACCTCAGATGCAGTTTGGTTTTATCAGGACTGCACTGCAGACTCATACCGACAAGATGTTCTTTTCAGTAGAATTGAGAAAGAGAGTGCCCCAGTTAATTCCTACGGTCACTTATCTACATGTGGTTTTTGTTCTGTGAAATCTTTATTATGAAAATTCACTTAAATAGGATGAAACTATTTTAAGTGACTTTTCTTGAATGGGAGGCCTCAATGTAGGCTGGAACCACTTAGAATCCAAAAGGGGAGGAAATTCCAAGGGTCCTGAAGCTTAGGTATCACTGGGTAGGGTCTGGGACTACTTTGGACCCAAGTCTGTCTTCCACCTGTGGAATGTCTAGGGTCAGCGGACATCGGCTGTGAAAAGTCAAGTTTCAGACTGTGGCTGATATAGTAAGCCAAGCCTTTAATGGTATCAGTAAGGCAGTTGGCAGTGTCCTGCACCTCCACTGCACTTACTGGGTGGACTCCATGGAGGAAGAGCCTGGTGACTTAGCCTCAGGCATAGAAGATGAGCTCTGGAATCTGTCCACCCTGAACTCCAGTCCCATTGGTACTGTCCGAGGAGCACTGGAACTGGAAGGCCACCTTTCCACACTGCACCTCTGTCATTCCTTCTTGCCCAAAGTAGCTGAGCTCACTGCCATCCAGGACAGCACTGGCAGTGTAGAAGGTGTCCTGCTCCACCTGGACTGGGTGCTCAAACCAGACTGGGAATGTGTTGCTGGATCCATCTGAAACAAACTTGGTGAGGTTCTGAGCCAGGACCATCCCTAGCCGCTTGAGTTCAATCTTCACGCTGTACTCGGCCTTCCCAGAACTGGACCCATATAAGCCCAGCCCGGCAATGAACACCCTTCTGTCCACTGCAAACTGGATGCTATCACAGCGCCCACGGTACCTCCACTGGTTACTTCTGTAAGCAGAAGACTGGAAGCGGTGGCACCTTTGTGGAGCGAGGCCCTTCCTCTTGGTCAGGGGGAAGTCAAGAAGGGGCTTTTTGGCAGCAGTGTACCAAAGGAAGATGTTGTGGGTCTCTTCTAAGGTTAGGATATCTGACTGGGCAGCACCATTGGCAAACTCCTCTAGGGTCATAGTTGGAATTCGGACCAGGTAGAGGGCTCTTCCCAAAACATGCCTCTTGTTGTGAGGAGTGACTGGGAGGCCCTGTCTCTTGCACTCTGCCTCAGCCCAGTTCAGGACGGCCTCGAAGACCACAGCCTCCTTGGTATTGAGGGCCTCCCTGGTCACAATGATCTCCAGTGTTTGCCGGTCAATTTCACAGAAGCCTTCAGACCTCAGGGCCATTTCAGCCTGTGCATCAATGACTTCCCAGCATCGCTGGGTCAGTTCAGGCTCCTCAAACAGTCGGCTCTGGGATAGCAAGACACAGGCATTTTTGGCTTCCAGACTTGTTTCCAGAAAGTTGACGCAGGCTTTGGCTAGGGCAGGCACAATGTACTTCTTAGCAGCATACAGAGTGGCAAGCACTGTGTCCGCCTCCAGATCAATCTCATCGCTGTACATGTACCTGGGTAAGGCAGGGACTCTCCTGGAGAGCTGCAAGGGCTGAGGAGCTCAAGGGCTCCCCTGCACAACCTCTTGGGTTGTAGCAAATATGAAGGGGACCATTGGAAGGTAACCACCCCATCCTTCCAGACCCAGAGCACAGCACTTACTTTAGCAAGACCAGGAAGGCAGCAGGCTCCACATCGGGAATGTGGATTTCTGACTTGACTTCTGCAAGATCTCCGTAGAACATGGCATAGAAGACGGAGCTGCCGACAGCCAAGACATACTGTGGATGAAAGAAAACTACCTGAGCTACAGAGCAGTAAACAAGGCCCAGGGAGACGCACCTAGCCAGGCTGACGGGACAGGGCTGCGCCCCTACCCACCTTGTGGGCGGGCACACGCCTGGCTGCCCCCAGGGCCCCCACGATGAAGTGGACGTCGGCCATCAGCTCGTTGTTGAACATGAGCGCATTCCTGCAAAGGGCAGAGGCACACGGGCTGGAACGGCGCGCGCCCGGGCTCCAGAGCCCGGGGGCGGGCGGCGGCTCACCTCTCGCGCAGCGTAGGGTGGAAAGACTGCCAGTTGGGGCTCTCGGGATTGTTGTTGTCTGGCAAGGGCGGCGCGGGCAAGGGCGGCAGCGGGGCGGGCGCCAGGCAGGGCGGGCAGCAAAGGCCGACCTTCGTGCTCTCTGCCGCGCCGGCCGCGTTGCTGTTAGCGATGTCGGTGGCAGTAGCTGCGGAGGCACTGGCGGGCGGGTACAGTTCCGCGGCCATCTTCGCTCCTGCCGGGGCGGCCTCCGTACTGCTCGGTGCTGCGCCGCGCGCCTTCGCGCCGCGACGAGGCCTGGGAAGCGGCTCTGCGAGCACCAGCAGGGAGGTTAGGCACTGCGCCACCCGCCCATGCAGGCAGGCGAGCGGCAGCAGCATGGGGCCACGACGGCTCTGCCCGCCGCCCACCAGCACCCCACACCCCGCACCGAGCCCGCGGCCCGGCCGCAGGGGGCGCCGTCCCGCCCGTACCCACTGCTGCGGCGCCGGCGTCTCTCGTCACTGTGCGTCAAGACGCGGCTCCTCGTTCCAGGGCCCCGCCCCCAGGGGGGGTGTGCCGAAGCCCCGCCCGGTGCCCAGGTTTAAGGGCGAGTTGTAGTTGCACCTTCTCTCTCTCTCAGAAATGAGACCTTGTCAACAGCTCAGGTTTTGAAAACGAACCTGACTGAGCTAGCTTTTCTCCATGGACGAAATGAGTCTCTACGCAAGGCTTGATCTCCCCTTTTGTGTCTAGCTTCTTTAACGGAGTATAAAGGCAAGGGCAGTGTACATTGTATTATGTCAGAATTTCTTTTTCTTTCATGAGTCCAGACCTCATGTGCCTCAGGGTGGCCTCAAACTCTCTGTGCAGACCTTCCTTTTTAAGTTGACTATTCCAATGTGTTACATTTTGTTTGCCAGTTTATCCGGCCGACGGGTGGACTCCAAAGTGGACTGCATAGCCCAGCTGTCATGACCATAGGAAGGCACTTTTATCCTTTCCAGACCCTAATTGCAATTCTTTGGGTCTTTACCTAGAAGTGAGATGGTTGGATAAAATGGTCGTTCTTCATTTACCATTTGTCTTTTTTAAGAAATATATATATACATATGTATGTATATATATATACACACACATATATATATATATATGAGTACACTGTAGCTGTCTTCAGACACATCAGAAGAGGGCATCGGATCCCATTACAGATGGGTGTGAGCCACCATGTGGTTGCTGGGAATTGAACTCAGGGCCTCTGGAAGAGCAGTCAGTGCTCTTAACCGCTGAGCCATCTCTCCAGCCCCATTTACCATTTTTATTCTGTGTGGTTTTATTTTATGTATATGGATGTTTTGCCTGTACCTGGTGTTTGCAAAGGCCAGAAGAGGTGTTGGGACTGGAAAGGTGTGAACCAGCACTGTCCAGATACATTAACTTTTAAAGCAAACTTCTCAATGGCCTTTGTTAGTGATTGTGGTTTTTTGTTGTTTTGTTTTTTGTTTTTTCAGTCTTCCACAGTGGGCACAGACTCTTTTCTCTCATCCTGGCTCATTCTGGGTTTTATAGAGGCTATGTTAGTGGATAGGAGTGAGGTAGTGTCTTGATTGTTGATGTCAAGCACCTTTCCATGTTTCTTGGTCATTTGTATATCTTCTTCTTGGAAGAAGAATCTACACAAGTCATTTGCCCACTTTCTTTTTTTATTTAAAGATGTATTTATTTTATTTATGAGTACACTGTAGCTGTGTTCAGACACACCAGAAGAGGGCCCCAGATCCTCATTATAGATGGTTGTGAGCCACCATGTGGTTGCTGGGACTTGAACTCAGGACCTCTGGAAGAGCAGTCAGTGCTCTTAACCACGGAGCCATCTCTCCAGCCCAGTATGTTTTCTCCCTTTTTTGGTTACCTTGTCTGTGGACAGACTCCTTTGCTATGTTGATTCTTTGCAGTCTGAAGTTATCTTGTTTGTCTGTTTTTGCTTGTGTTAAATCATTGCTCTGTGTCCCTCATGGTTTTGCTGTTGTTTGTTTGTTGCTGTTGTTGTTGTCTTTTTAATGTGTTCATCTTTGGTTTGTTTGGTCATAGTAGTACCATATGTGAAAGTAAACCTTGTTTCCCAGCCTGTTTGCTAAAGAGACTGCCCTTACATCTGTGTCTTTTTTCCTTTCATTTGTTTGCTTTTTTTGAGACAGAGTCTGGCTATGCAGCCCTGGCTGCCCTGAAACTCACTATGTAGACCAGTCTGGCCTTGAATTCCTAGAGCTCCAGGTGCCTCTACCTCCCAGGTGCTGCTGGGATTACTAGCATGAGGCGTCAGGCACATCTTGGTCTCTTTGTTCTTTAATACACGTGCCATTTTCATAACTTGGCAGACTCTGCGAAAGGATCACTTTGTGAGGCAGAGAATTTAAACTCTACTTAGTAAATGTAGTCCAGTGTCTCCTCCTTAGATTTCTAGATTTCATCTTCCTCTCTTCCTTTGGTTTAGACATTTGTATTTCCAGTGTTTCTTGCATTGCATATCTCCAGCACTGTCCCCATGTGCAGACAGACTCCATTACTTAGAGAAGAAAAAGCAGGGCTGCTTCAGGACCTCCATCTGCCCTGCCCTCTTAAACTTCCCTCAGTCCTTCTGTAGTTCTTTGCCTTGGTGAGACGTGGGGTCTATCTGTGTTGTCTAGGCTGGCCTCAAATCCCAGAACCTGAGGTCCTCTCTGTCCATCTTCCCAGTAGCTCAGGTGCAATTATAAGCCAGAGTCTCTGCTTTTTTCTCTTGAGTCTTTGTGTGAGCTGGAGTGGGTCCTTGTATATATGGTCTCCTGCAGTCACTTTGTAAAGGTCAGTTGTCCTGGAGGAGGACGAGGTATCAGTCAGCAGCCGGCCTCCCTTTCTTTCCCTTCCTGCTGTCTGGAAAGACAAGCTGAACTGTCTGATTCCTTCCCCCAGTTTCTCCGAGACACTGAGCCACCTCAGCCCTCCTCAGCCCACCTCAGCCCTCCTCAGCCC
>JADRCH010000394.1:4984-34274 GCA_019843965.1 Rhynchomys soricoides | reverse complement strand
CCCTCCTCAGCCCACCTCAGCCCTCCTCAGCCCACCTCAGCCCTCCTTTGTTGTTATCTGCTAGTGCTCTCCAAGCTGCTTGCTTCTTAAGTCTGAGCATAAGTGGCTCAGACCTGTCCTGACAAGTCCTGAGATCTCCTCTGCCCCTAGGTAGTGGCTTCTGTCAGTGCACTAATGTCATGGTAATGATGAACTGAATTCCTCAAGTATCTTGGTTGTTCTTGCTGGCTCCATTCGTGAGCTCTGTAAATGTGTGACTAAAATTTCAGTGCTCAGCAGAGTTCCAGGCACTAAGAGCGTGCACCTGAGTGCCCACTGTGCTCATTTTGTAAGATGCTGAGCTAACAACAGCCAGGACACATTGAGGGAACTCAGAGGGTGCTGTGTGTAGAGCGCCCACATGTGTTCTGCTCTCCAACCTCTCATCCTCTGAGAGAAGGTGGAAGTTGCCCCCCCTCACCTTTTGCCATGAATGCCCAGAACTGTGCCACTTCCAGGTACAGTAAATACAGCTGCACAGCTAAGAGTCAGAGAGGCTGTGCTTCAGGGGAGGTGACCTCAGGGAGCCTGTATACATACATGGAGAGATGCAGGGTATTGCTTAGTGCTGTGTGTCCACATGCGCACACACTGTCATGTCTACTGTGCAGACCCATGCTTGTACATCCCACGCTTTGCTCATCTACTGGAATTTGGGGAGAAGAACCATGAGGTGTCCATGACAGCCCTGAGGCTTCTGCAGAGGATGAAAAGAGATTGGATGCACACCGGCCGGCGCCCTTCTGGCCTCTGTGGAGCAGGTACAGTGTGGGCCATAGGGCACTCGGGTAGTGTTTTGTATCTATCCTGCTACTTGATAAGTTCACACATGTGTGGGCGACGGTAATTGCAGTCTTGAGCCTTTAAGCCATCAAGCCCATGAGTTCCAGAGTCTACCTTATAAGCTGTGTCTTAAACCCCAGGACTGGCCTGACTTTCTTTACTCCATAATGACTCGGGCACTTTCTCCCTTGTTAGCTTCTGCAAGTTCTGAGATAAAACACCTCAGAGGGTGAGCTGACAGTGGTAGCCCTAGTTCCACCTCAGGCTGTCCACTCATGGCAAATTGCCTCTTTGAGCATGGTTAGTGGTAATATGGCTTCTCACTGAGACACTGAGCCTTTGCTAGCTCAGCAGCTCAGCTGTTCTGGTTGTACCTGTAAGCACCTGGTCCAGGTGCTGAGTGTGGCCCGGACTGAGGCCCTCCTCGGGAAGAGCCCCGGCCAGCAGGGACCTATTCTTTTGTAGCATCCATCTTCCTATCCCTCTGCAAAGCCTGGTACCACTTCTGCACTCAGCCAGTGGTAGGATGATGCTACCTCAGACTTCTTGCATCTGAAACCTGATTTCCACATCTACATTGCAGATTCCAGGGCGCCTTTACTCACTATTACCATATTCACTCTTGTCAGACAGTATCTCTGGCCAGCCTGTCCCAGCTTTACTATGTTCTCAGAATCCTCTGCTCCATCAGAACTGGGAGGTTTCACATATTAACACAGCTCAAAGTTAATTCATATGATTTGAGGAGTTTTAAGACATTCTTAGTTTTCTGTTTCAATTTCCCTTATGTTTAAAAGTGGAATGCAGTATAGACTCAACCCAAAATAAGAAGAGGACTATCGCTGCCCAAGACTGTGTGTACCATTGGTCTATTTAGGGAAGGCAGATAGACACCCTTCCCCTTGTAGAAGCCACAGCAGACACAGCCTGCACAGACTTGTTCAGCTGTCACTAGCCAGAGTTAAGGCAGAATTTTGCTTGTTTTCATTTCTATATGAGGTTTCTGATGATTTTTCTTGTTTTTTTCCTAGCGCTTTTGGTTGCAGCCAGAATGCATGACTTCCGGAGAACAGTCAAAGAAGTCATCAGTGTGGTCAAAGTATGTGAGTCCACACTGCGTAAGAGGTGAGCATTCTGGTTCACAGTGTGATGACCACTGCCAGTCTGTATATTGGAGCTACTTCTGCCCTGGGTTACCCTGCCATTTGGCTTCCTACCCTAGTGTCTCTTAAGTTTAGTAGATTGTCATGTATAGAGGCTTCCCACCTCACAGACTGGAACCAGGCAGAGCAGCTGCTTCAGGACAGCACTAGAGGCCTCCTCATCCCATTTGGTATGCTCCATCCTGGGCTTGAAGGTCAGTCCAAGTGACTTCTTGCTAGAGCTTGTTAAACCTCCCCATGGCTCTCATAGGCCAAAGGCTCTGTGACCAGCTTTCAACAGATTGTTCCCAGCTCATCTAGATAACCTGGGCACGATGAACATGCTAAGGCCTTGCTGGGACCCCATTGCTGTCCTTGTTGACATGTATCACAGGTTTTAACATTTGATGACCATTTCTGCTGATAGGATCTGCTATAGTACCTTCTAGAAGCACGTGGAAAATTGTTTTAAGTATTTTGCCTTGAGTATCTTTAAAAGTACTTTTCAAAGTTTCTATTAATCTGTGTGTGTGTGCATGCGTGCGCATGTCCACACATGCCACGGCACACACGTGTAGAGATGGGAGGCTGGTGTGGCGGAGGTGAGTTCTTCTCCTCTGCGGTCCTCAGGTTCAGGCAGCAGGTACCTTTACGTTGCTCAGGCAGACTCCCAAACTCCTCTTTAAAGTGTTCTTTCCTGAGATAGACTACTTTATGTAGTCCTGGCCAATCTAGAGCTTTCTATGTAGACGAGGCTGCCCTTGAACTCACAGAGATTCTCCTGCCTTTGCCTCCAAAGTGCAGGGATTAAAGGCTTGTGCTACCACACAGCCTCTTTTCTTTTTTTTTTTTTTTAATGTGCATTGGTGTTTTGACTGCATTTATGTCTGTGTGAGGGTGTCAGACCCCTGGAACTGGAGTTACAGGCAGTTGTGAGCTATCATGTGGCGCTGAGAAGTGAACTCCGGTCTTCTGGAAGAGCAGCCAGTGTTCTTAAACATTAAGCCATCTCTCCAGCTCCTTATTTTTTTTTTTTTATTAATACATTTAAAAAATATAGTATGCACAAGTATGCATGTGGAGGTCAAAAGACAGCTTCCTCCCCTTCACTAACTACATAGGTGCCAGGATTCAAACACAGGTGCCAGCTAACACCCTTCCTTGCTGATCCATCTTGTTAAACTTAAATTTGTATCTTGTTATTTTATTAAAAATTGTAGCCAAGCACCTTTGTAACTCTAGCTCTAGGGACCTCAAAGCAGGAGGATCAAGAGTTCAAGTCATCCTCAGCTATATAGTAACTTCAGAGCTAGCCTGGGCTACATGAGACTCTAAAAGAAAAAAAAAAAACCAAAGCAAACATGTCATCTACTAGTATGTACTCATACTCACACTGATTGTGGAGGTGGTGGCTTTCAGATGGAGAGTCCAAGGCTAGACCATCAAAATGGCTCAACAGGTCAAAATCCTTGCCTTTGCTGCCAAGCCTGACAGCCTGAGTTCAATCTGCAGGACCACATGGTAGAAGAGAGCCGAGCCTCTAAGTTGTCCTCTGTCCGCCTGCCACTTGTCCTTTGTAACACACATACTTGTGTATATGAGCGCTGCCCCCCCATAAGTGCACTATATATTTTTTAAAGAAAACACAGAAAAGTTGATGCAATTTAAATTGTGTTGGCTGTCACAGAAGTGCCAGCCTGCTCAAGTTGTTGGGTGGATAGAGCTGGGCCTTCCTGTAGGGTCTCCTCAGACTCTTCCACCAGGGCCCTGAGGTGTCATGGCTTTTCTGCTTTTCTGTCTTAGGCTCACAGAATTTGAAGACACTCCAACCAGTCAGCTCACTATTGATGAGTTTATGAAGATTGACTTGGAGGAGGAGTGTGACCCTCCCTCGTACACAGCTGGACAGAGGAAGCTGCGCATGAAGCAGGTGGCTGCGTACCTACCTCCCTGTAGCTGGCTGGTTTTCTAGGAGCATTGCTCTCTAACGTCCTCACATCTGTTGAGCTCTCTGGGCTGCTAACATGGTCTTCTTTGGGCCTTGAGACTGAGTCTTAGGGGATGTGCTGCATGTGGAAGCTCAAGTACTGTCCACATTGAGGTCATGGTGAGCTTTCCATCCCTGGCCCATTGAGCCATCCCCACAGCCAGACTTTGTTTCCTGTTTGTTCCTTATTATGCAGCTGCCACTGCAGCCAGCCTTTCTTTCATCGTCACTGAGCTTGTGACTTTGCTCATACTGGGACTGCACTCAGCAGAAGAGGGCAGAGGGCCAGTAGTGGGTTGCAGCTGAGTTGTGGAGACTAAAAGGGTACATTCTGCAGACAGGACAAACCTGACCCTGCCCAGTCAAGTCGGCTTGGTTGGGAGGTTTAGCTTTTAAGTTCCTGGGCATTTAGAAAGGCTGCTTTGACCAGGCCAACATGCATGTTGTCTGGAAGGAGAGGGCCAGGCCTACAACTCCATACTGATGAGCTCTGGCATCCCACAGCCTTGTCAGCAATGAAACATCCTTACCAAAGATCCTTTTGTCTTTCAGCTGGAACAGGTCCTGTCAAAAAAGCTAGAAGAAGTTGAAGGTAACTAACCAGTTCCTCACATACATGCTTCCTTTTTGGTCGGAAATTGACATGCTTACTTTTTGCTTTTAACATATTACTTTAGGTGAAATATCCAGTTACCAGGATGCCATTGAAATTGAGCTAGAAAACAGCCGACCAAAAGCAAAAGGGGCTCTCGCCAACTTGTCAAAGGATGGTGAGTCCTCCCTGCCATTATGGGCCACGAGGGCCCTGGGCCAGCACCCCTGACCTTCCCTCCTCACTGTTCCATGACCCCGCCCCTGGCTGCTTGTCACTCCCTACACTGAAGCACTAACTTGCATATTAAGTTACTGCTGGGTCACCTTTCCCCACCTAGCCATTCACTGGCTGTAGAAGATCCTCAGCCTTGCATGTTCTGTCCTGGGAGCCTGCTGTCCATTCAAGCTGTTCAAGGCACAAGGCCACGACTGTGGGGATGCTCTGACTTATGCCCTGTGCTGTTTGCTGTGGGCTTTTCAGACTTGCTGTAGCCGTTTGTGTTGCTAGATAGCTCTCCATCTGGGCTGTGCAGATCGAAAGCAAAATGCCTGCTTTCCTCCGTGGCACCTGGTCTGGGGAAGCTACTCTGGGCATCCCTATGATTGTTCTCTTGTGCTCTCTGCCTATCAGACTGGCACTGTGCTAACATCCTGAGCCATGCCAGGCAAATGTGAATGTCCTTTTTGTGTCCCCTCAGTGTTTGCAGACACTTGCTTATGTTCCACGTCCACATTAGAATCACCTTGTCTACGCCAGTCTCCAGCCCATGGTCTGCCTCACATGTCAGCTTGGGGGAAGCTGTGGAACTTGTCTTTGTGTCCTTCTCTAGCTTCTGTTCTGTTCTGTCTAGGGTTTGCTCCTGTGCTAGTACCACGCCACTGCCTTCTGTGTGGCTGTTGTAAGGAGCATCTTTCCTCCTTTGGTTCCCACGGCAGCTCCTGTGCAGTGTGAACTCTCTTAGAGTCACCTGTACGAGTTTTCAGTCATTTTGCCATTGGGTTTTCTTAGTATTCGATTCTGTCGTCTATACGTAGTGACCCTACCAGCTCTTAATTCCTTCTTAAGTTGGCCTGACCCCGCAGCATCTTGCTGATCTTGGGACAGTAGTATATCCTCCCTTGAGCTCCCATGGACTAGGCTGCACGCTCTGGGCACATTGTTCCCTCATCTGTCATGGTGAGTAAACGCTCACCCACGAATTGCTCTCAAGAGTTGTTGGTTTTTTTGTTGTTTTTTTTTTTAATCTCCGTGGAAATGAGGGTTTCAGAGGGCTACGGTATCTTTGGAGACCACAGGAGTTCTCGAAATGGGTGACTATGACCCAGTGTCCGACAGTCACACCATTGGATTCTCCTTCATTCCTGAAGGCATCATTTGGGCCTCAGTAGCCGCCCTGCTCCTACTGTCCAGGGATTTGGTTCTGTCTGTTTGCAGAGTTGGTTGCTACTTTCAATTTCTCTGTGTAGTGGTTTTCTTTGTGATCTTTTCTTGACTTACATCATCTTGTTTTGTACTAGATTATTGATTGTTGCGTAAGCATCTTTTGCATGTCCATAGTCTGCTGCCTTCTGTTTACTAGGCCTCACTTTTGCCTGGCTACATCTTTCCAATCTTACTCCACCTTCCAGGTCACCTGCCTGACTTCTCTGTTCTGAGTCTCCTGGCTGCGTGCATTGGGGCAGTGAACTTCCTGTGAGAACTGTCCTGTTTGCAGTTTCTTAGTCTCAAGATATTTCCTCTCTTCCACATGTGAGGGAGCTATGGAGATTCTGGGGGTAAGGTGTGTTCTGATGAGGTTACTAACTGCTGCTTGTGGTGTACAGTGATCAGGAACTATTGCTGATTTGTTATTTCTTGGGCATGCAGTATCCATGGTCACTGCAGAATGGTACTTTGTGTTATGGGCACAGAGGTGAGGCTGTCCCACTATCACTATTGATAGATATTGAGAACCTGTCACATAGTGGCTCTCCTTCAGAGCTCTGGTCCCCCCTCACTTTCTCCAGTGGCCTCTCATACACAGAGAGATAGCCACTGCCTTGTTATGATTTCAAGGCTTATCTACAGGAGGCTCTTTGCCACCCCCAAGCCTATCCCTTGGGGCATATATTGGCCCAGGTGTCACTAAGTCTCTGCTTGTCCTTCTCTTTCACTTTACGTTCACCTGGGAAACTTCTCCAACCCAACAGAGACCATGTATGGTGTCGTGATCCGATCTGAAGCATCCTTTTTCCTTTAGTGGTTTGAAGCAAGCTTGTCTACTTAATAAGCCCCTTTTAGAAGAGTTCTCTTGGTCATAGCTATCCTAATGTCCTTTGTGTCATTTTTTTACTCTTCTTTTTCTTGAATTCTGTCTGTGTCCCTCTTGCACACATCATGGCTTTGGAGCACAGCAGAGAACGGCTGGCTGGGTATTCTGGATCCGTTTATCTAGGCTGGGGGCAGAAATGTGCTTTTCAGATCAAACACCAGAAGGGTCGATGTACACGCTGCAGGCTGTGTATAGGGTCTAAAACCTTTGGCTTTTGAGCATTGACTGTGGACATCCCTGGTGTCAGGTGAGGCCAGCACCACAGTCACTGTGTTCTACCACTGAGATCTATCCCTTTCACTGTCTTTGTGTCCTTTGTAATGACACCCACTTTTCCTCCCCACTCCAGGCTGCCACTGGCTGCTTTCTGTCATGAATCAGTGGTCTTTTCGAGACTTGTGCAGATATCTTTTGTGGACGTAGAGTGTTCCCCTGCCTTTCCTCAGCATGATTTTCATGCAGTCCATTGGCAGCATGTCCTTTGTATTGAGTAGTTGCTGGAAGTGTGGTGAGGAGTGGACACTCCTTTTAAGTGCGTCTGCACTACTCCCTGATAATCCTGGATATAGTCTCATTCGGTTCTTACTTCCTTGGCATTGGGCAGATGGAAGTGCTGGGTCTGGTGGAGGTGGTGTTGGCAAATAGTCTACTCAGCACTGTCAGCATGTATGCAGCCAATCCCCCTGTTTTCTCTCCTTCCTCTCTGATGATGTCACTAATATATATGGTGTAAGTTCCCAGCAGTCTTTGGCGGTAGAAGCAGCTCTCATGCTCTGACTTGGTTTACTTGGAGTATCTGTCAAGGCTCCATGGCCATGCCCTCTTTTGTTCTTCTGCCCTTCAGGTGTTCTCTGTGTTGGTCTGGTAGGTCTTTCTTTGGTACCTTTTTATTTGGGCTGAGCGTGGGCACTTTTTCCATGTCTAGACTGTCTTTTCAGACATTACCTGTAAAGAAGCTATGGCTCACCTTTGTCTTACAATGTCTTTCACAGGCAGGCATTATAGTTCTTTTTTAAAAATCATGATTCTTTCAAAAATCTATTTTTCTGTGCTTTATGGGTTCTGTTTTAGTGTGTTGAGGTATTTTTACCTAACCCTAGATCACAAACATTTTATTTATCTTTCCTGAATATTCTTATACTCTCAGATACCACATTTAAGCCGGTTTTTCACAGAGCATGAGGAATAAGCAATAAGGTTATTCTTGCACGTGGGCAATCAACACCATTTGCTGGCAGGACCGTGCTTTCTCTGCTGCAGAAAAAGGCATGCTTTTTGGTAGTTTTTGTGTTCTTGGTTATTTTGCAGCTTTGCAAAAATGTTTCTGTTACAAAAGTGGGTTCTCTCTGGCTTTCTGCCTGGTTGACAGGTGGTGTGCGAATCGTGTGTCCCTAGGCTCCGGTGAGGACGCCACATCCAGCCCATTCTGTGAGGAGGACACTGAGGATGAGGAGCTGGAGGCTGCTGCCAGCCACATGAACAAGGACTTTTACCGAGAGCTCCTGGGGGATGATGGCGGCTCGGAGGCAGCAGAAGATCCTGACGGGGGTAGCAGACCCCTCGCCCTGGAATCCCTACTTGGTCCCCTACCCACAGCAGCCAGCCTGGGCATCTCCGACTCCATCCGAGAGTGTATTTCCTCCCCAAATGGGGACCCCAGTGAGTGCCCTGGGACAAGGGAAGTTTACAGTCTGATTGGTCCCTGCTGTGGATTGGGTCAGAAACACGATGGGCCAGATGGGCCAGGGTGAGGCACTCTGCTCATAATACCAGGTTACAGGCCATCATTTCAGGGAGCCAAGGTGAAACTCAAAACAACTAAAATCACTCGTATCCACAGACAATAGCAAAAAGAAAAGAAACACATCATTGCTTGCTTGCTCCTGTGTAGCATCTTCCTGTCTTACCTAGTTTAGCACTGACTCCCTGCCTAGGGAAAGGTGTCACCACAATGATCTGATTCTTTCAGTATCAATCAGATAGCCTCACAGACTTGCTCTCAGGCAAACCTGATAAAGATGTTCATTCCATTGAGACCCTTTGAAGGTGATTGTAAATTGTGGCAAGTTGATGTCTAAAAGTCATATCACACAGGGCAAAGAGCTGGGTGTGCACCAGCATACTGAGATGCCAGCTGGCCTGTTACCATTGTAAGCTCTCTCTAGTCCAGCTGAACTTCAGGGGCTACCAAATGACTAAGAGAGGGTGTGGCATAGCCTGGAGTCATGCAGGTGGAGGGAGGGAGCTGCTGGGCTGGGAAAGCCTGGGCTGAGATGCTTCATCACTGTCAGTATCACCTTCTGAGCTTGAAGATGGGCAGAGGGGAATCAACAGTTGCCCCTGCCACCCAATAATGATAGATTCCTACAGCTTCTTGCTCTTCACCTTTAAAACATGAGGGATGAGGGACCAGAGTTTGATTCGCAGCACCCACGTGGTGGCTCTAGTTCCAGATCTGATAACCTCTTCTGGCTTCTGGTGGCACTGCTCACATGTGTTATACAGGCATACATGCCAGCAAAACACCCCCCCCCCACACACACACAGTTAAGTAAACAAGTCATTTTGAGGGTGGTCTGGGACACCAATGACTCTGGAAGGGTAAGTGGTTCCATCCCTGTAATGTGGTTCCGCCCCCTGACCAGGTGAGGCTTTGGTCTTTACGAGAGGGCGCGGCCTCTCACATTGGAACTCACATGGGACAGTTAGGGCCTATGTGAGGGTCAGACTTCTCAGTTGGGAGGCAGAAGGCTTCACCTGTGGGCCAGGTATGTAGAGGACAGCTGGGGATCTGCTTTTGAGGGAGCAATACACAGGGCCTTGGCAGTCCGAGCATAGGCAGAAAGCAAGGAAAGTGGGGTGGACTTCAAAGAGCCTCCAGGGGAGGTCTAACCACCCCAGGGCCTCAGCCTAAGAGCTGAAGAAGTCACCTTGGACATCCTGGCTATGTGGGCTGCCCCTTTGCCTTAGCCTTGACCCTAAGCATGACCACAGTGAGCAGTACCTGCTAGGGTAGCCACTGTGACACTTGATTGCAATGTCTGCTAGCGTAGCCTCAGTGACACTGACTGGGGTTCTTCTCTCTAGAAGACTCTTCAGGAGACGGAGAGCTGGACCTCAGTGGTATTGATGACCTTGAGATTGACAGAGTAAGTAAGCCTGGGCTCCCTTGACCCCAGTGGTGGTTGGGACTTAAGGAGGCTAAAGTGGGGCTGGACTCGTAGCTTCAGGCCTGTCACTCACCTTTGGCCTCTCTGAGCCTTGTGCTCCCTTAGACAGCTCTGACAAATGAGTGCTGTCCAGGTGTAGTGTCTGTAGTGCAGACATCCTCTGGACCCCTCCTCCAAACCCCACTCCAACGCAGCCTCAGCAGCATGTGACCTTCCTTCTGAAACCCCAAACAACCCCACCAAGACCATGCTGGAAAAGCCCTGAGTTGTGCAGCTGGTCTTAGTTCCCATTGCATCACAAGTATGTTGTACATCTCCCATCCCCAAATATCAGGGGTCCCAGACTATACACTAACACCTGCGTATGCATCTCAGAGATCTGCCTGGCAGGGCCTGGGAACTCTCAGCACTGGCTCACGACTGCAGAGTGAGGCTGGCAGAGAGGGACAATGGAGTGACAGGTTGTGTTGATGAAGGGAGGCCTTCCCACATCCTTTCTTTAGCAGTTTAAGCATATCAATAGGAAGCTAGTTGCTGAGAGATCTTGGAATACTTGAGAGCTCAACCTCAGAGAGCTGAAGCCATTTCACTGTGCTTCCCACAGTACATCCTGAACGAGTCAGAAGCCCGAGTAAAAGCTGAGTTGTGGATGCGGGAGAATGCCGAGTACTTACGGGAGCAGAGGGGTGAGTACCATCTATCCACCTGCCCAGGGCCCAGGACATGCCCCTTGCTGAGGCCAGCCATTCTGTTCACCTTACAGAGAAAGAAGCCAGAATAGCAAAGGAGAAGGAGCTTGGCATCTATAAGGAGCACAAGGTGGGTACCTCCAGACGCCTAGCTCAGCCCGAGTGTTGGCTGGTAGGAGAAAGAGCTGTGGGAACGCCACTCCCCGTGGGACAGGCAGTGGGAGCGTATGACCCACAGCCCTGACTGCCAGGTTGTTATCTCGGTTGCATGTTCCTTCACAGATTGTGTGTGCCGACCAGCTTTGGCGTGAGGTATCCAGCACAGGTGTTAAGGCAGACAGTTGACATACAGAGCTGGACTCAGGTCCTTGCACTTGAGGTCCTTGTTGAACATGCAAAAGCCCCTACCTTCGTGCCTATATTCTTTGATAATAAGCAAGTAGTCTTGGTAACTTGACTCCCTCTGGGGTTTCAGCCTCCGAGTGTTATCTTAGGAAAGGGCTGAACCTTTCAGGAGCCAATGAGAAGAAGATATGATGCTGACAAAACTTCTTGGGGTCCAGGATGGAGACCCAGAGAATAAGTGGTACCTGCCTTAAAGGAGGACTAGAGACTTGGGCAAGGAAGTGGGTCCCAAAATTCCATGCGACCAGGCATCATGTTCTATGCTGTGTGAGACACTTTCCTTTTCTCTCCACAAGAAAGCTTAGCTGGAAAGCTAGATACACAGAAAGTGAGTTAGCAGGTGCCATGGCTAGTTGCTGTCAAGGTGACCAAACTAGTTTCCTGTCCCTCTCCATGGTCACAGCTGTAGATGACAGTTGTGAAGCTAGCATGTGACAGGAGGAGTTACTTTTGTATTTATTCAGCCCAAGAAGTCTTGCAAACGCCGGGAGCCAATCCTGGCCAGCACAGCTGGGGAAGCTATTGAGAAGATGCTGGAACAGAAGAAAATCTCCAGCAAGATCAACTACAGTGTGCTGCGGGACCTTAACAGCAAGGGTGGAGGCAGCCCACCCAGGGACGACTCACAGCCCACAGAGCACACCAGCACCAAGAAGCTGTCACGGAGGAAAAGAGCAGCTACCAGGAATAGTGTTGACCCCGGGACAAGCGTGGGGAAGAGGTACTGCCCTGCTCCTTGGTCAGCACTAGGCTCCCGTTGTCCAGCCAGAGCTCCAGGGGCCATACTTGGCCCACTGTGTGCTCAATGCTAACAAGCCCATCCCCAGATGTGGGTGTGACTTGATTCCCTCAATCCCCCACTTCTGGGTCCCAGAGTTACAAGGTTTTTGGTAGCTGCAGGACCTACTCCATCCCCAGAAAGCAGTTGAACACTCAGCGGAAATAGGCTCTTCCAGCCCTGCTGCACCAACACCCTACATGGCTGCACCATTGGCTCTGGTGGGAGGGAGAAAATTGCCACAGTGACCCCTCTGGTGGGGACAGGAAACCAGTCATGGCCAGCATAGGCCAGCCTCAGCATGCTGGGTCAGTGTTGCCCTGCAACATGACGAGGAGATGTTTGGGCATGTCCATCTGTGAGTACTCTTCCTATGACTTACTCTTAGGTTGGAAGCTGCAGCTTTTCTGATGAGGTTCCAAGTAGTTCATTTTCTTAGCTCTAGAGATAGGCTGGACACTCACTGTGGTAGCATCCACCCACCCTAAGCCTACTACTGTAAGTTGCTGCTACTCCATGTCCTCAGTCCCTGTGTGGTACACACACACACACAGTCTCTCACTTCCATACCAGATTGAACTGAAGCTGCTTCTATGCTTTCTCAGGTTGAGGCCTCTGGTGTCTGCTCAGTCGGCTAAGAAGGCAGCTGTGGGAGAGGTATGTTGTCCTGCACAGCTGGGGCAGGGCCTTGGGATCACAAGCTGCCGTCAGACTTGGCCGGGAGAGGCCCAGCTGGCTGCTGCTCCAGTGCTGACTGGACTCCAGGAGATAATTGTGAAGCTTGGAGGGTGAGGGCTTCTGGGTCACAGAAGTGGAGCAGGCAGGTGGTAAAGACTGCTTTTCTGGGGCTGAGGGTGAATTAATCCCCACTGTGGACTAGAGTGGGCAAAGGCTAGATTCTATACCACAGGACCCTCCCTCAGTTGATAACTTTGGGAAAAGGAGGGCTGGGACCTCATAGCCCAGCTCAGATGTGGGTAATGAGGAGTGCCCATGCCCAGACTGAGAGAACCTAAGGGTCCCTTATAGTCAGGAGGGCGGCACATACTCTGCTTTTGTCCCAGAGTCCTGCTTTCTCTTCCAGGCCTCGCTCTTAAGTTCCCCTGCCTTGGGAGCTGAGCCTATCAAGCCATCAGCAGTCTTGGTGGAGAGTGGCCCTGTGTCATATCATCCTGAGGAGGATGCAGATGAGGAGGACGCCGAGGAAGAAGATGGAGAGCCCTGCGTCAGTGCTTTGCAGATGATGGGTGGCAATGGTGGGTAGAGGATGTGGGTCTAGTAGAGGAACTTTGAAGGGGTATCCAGAGACAAAAAGACATTTACCTGAGTAATTTTCAAATATGAGCCTATTGGCTACAAACTAAGTTTCTCTCTGCAAAAGAAGGAATTTGAACGAGGACACTGAAAATTCACCATATTGATTCTGAGACCCTTGAATATTCGAGAAGGAACTAGGCAAAGGCTAGGGGCCAGCTCACAGGGAAGTGAGGCATCAGCTGTGAATCAGGCCATACTTTCTGGGCTTGTTGGGAGTCAGCAGGGGGCTGCTCAGCCAGTAGAGAAGTGTCATGGGTTAGCCATACTATTTGTACTGCCCAGCAAGGAGCCAAGGCTGCCCCACAGGGCACACACCAGTCTACCATCCTTAAAGGCATCTGGGATAGATTGAAATGGTGTGTTTTCAGTTGGTGGGGCCTGTGAGGTGAGCATTGGGGCTGGTGCTGGGAGCTGGGGGGAAAACAGCCACCGCTGTCCTTTGTTTTGCAGATTATGGCTGTGATGGTGATGAGGATGATGGCTACTGAGTGGAACTCAAGGCCAGGCAGCGTCCTGGTGCTGGACTCCAAGTGTATCTGTTTTATGGGTATCAGATGGGCCCTGGGCCACAGCTCACAGGCGTGGTTTCTGAGACTCGACCAGTCAAGCACTGCCCCACTTATTTGACGTTCTCTTCCCATGGCCTCATTGTGGACCATTGTATTTACTATTGGGAATCATGTTTTGAGCAATGTAAGGGATTTTTTGCCCAGCAAGGGAAACTAGCTGTGTGTTTATGTGTAATGAAACATGGTCAGAGAGTAGCCGGGTCTGGACCCCACTTCATGGCCTAGCCTGCTAGTCACTGTTCACCAGGAATACTCAGGCAGTCACCGTGTCCTCCTGTCATCAGGAAATTGAAGCACAAGGGCCTTAGTCAAAAAGTAGAGCCTGCTCTTAGCCTGCTGCCAGGGTTCTCTGCCCTGTCTTTCCCATCCTGGAGACATGTGGCAGTCATGGCTCTGTACTAGGCAACCACAGTCTGGAGTCTCTGCCTTTAACTTCAGCACCAGCTTCCTCCAGGCAGGATGCTCCCTACCATTTCCAGTGTCCATTCTCTGTCTTGAACCACCAGGAGCGTCAAAGGCCTCAGCCTCCTGCTTAGGACTTGTAAGTTGTGTGCCCAGGAGTTCTTGAGGCTACCCAGTAGCATATTAGTCAAGTTTATCAGCAGCACCCAGAAGGTGGAGACCAGCAGACCATGTACACCTGTATGCAGCTTTCTGTTGGTGTCTAGCACAACCTATGTGGAGTTCTGGCCCTGCCCCATCAGTTAGAATGAACCTTTAGTACTCCTGAACAGAGCTCTCTGCCAAGAAGCCTGCAAGCTGTCTCCTGGGCCTCTTCATGAGAAGGTCCACCAAGTTCCTCTGGTGCATTTTAACTCTAGCCTCCCTTTCCTGGATGCAGCCTAGGATGCAGAATACTTGACTTTTAGATCAGTAGATGGGGCCAGGCCTGAGGTGATGCGCTGGGGCAGCTGCAGGTGAGAGTGGGTGGGTCGGACAGGTAGGAAGTGGTTTTGATGAAAAGATTGCAAGATGCTTTGGGATTCTATACGGGAATGTGGAACCATAGTCAAAGGCCCGTCCCAGAGGTGAGGTCAGAACCATGGAGGGTAGAACAGTTTGAGGATGTTTGTACAGCAGGACTTGCCTGTGGCGTGGACAGAGTACAGGGTGAGGGGTAGGAGGTAGGAGCTCAGGAAAAAGAAACAAGTACCCTGGGAGGAGAATGAGGCCTGCTCTCCAGCTGTGCCTTGTGTGCCTAGGAGCCAGCAGGAGAGGTAGGTGCTGGGAAATGAGCAAGGGCCAGGAAGGCTGGAGTGCTCTTGTGAGGTAAGTGAGTTGCTCACTGCCCCGATAGAGTTAGAAGGCCTGGGCAGAGGGAAGTAGCCGTGCTGAGGAGGACAGACGGTCCCTAGAAGTTAGGTGAGTAGCAAAGGGGGAGCCTGAAATGTGGGACCTGGGTCACATGGTTGGAGAGGCCCAGGTGCTGAGGAGGAAGGTCCCAGCAGAGGGCAGCCGTGAAGTGGGCAAGATGCTTCTGAGCTTAGGTCATAGCCTTGTGTTTGAGCTGCCAGCAGCACTAGTGTGAGGCTCAAGGAGGCACTGGGTCTGTGTGACCCACTGTGCATGCAATTAGTCCATTGCTGTGTGCTGGGTCTTCTCAGAGTGCACAGCAGTGCCTCAGGTAGCCTCCTGGGCAGAACCAGTCCTCACCACACTGGAGCTTAGAAAAGGGAAGGAGGGGACAAGGGAGTCCATTGGATCCTGCATTCTAGACTGAGACCCTGTGTGCTGTGCACACTTGAGTGCTGAGCAGACAGGATACCTTACATCTCCCAGCCTCCTCTGCCTTCTGTCTTCCTGCCTGGGGGGAGGGAGGTGCTGGGGACACTACATTTAGGATGCACCATCCAGGTTTCTTGCCAGCCCCCTAAACTGAGGAACCTAGTACTTAGTGGTTGCCACCATCCTCTGCAAGCTGGGTGATCACTGGGGCAGTACCATAGCAGTCAGCAAGGCTCCTGATAAACCTAGACACTTGAGGCTTGGCAGAGTGTGTGCCTGTCTTTAGAGGTAACTGGGGGATGCTTTCAGGAGCCGGACCACAGAATGAGACTTCCCACTGTAGCTGTTCCCTCCCGACCTATTGTGCCTGTTGAGAAGCTTGTCCAGCCTACCCTGGCCCCAGATTTTCTGACTCAGGTGCTTTGCCCTATATACTACTGAGCAGAAGTGAGATAAGCCCTGTGTGGGGTGGGTACTCCCTTTATACTTAGTCAGAAGGTAGAGACTGGGGTTCGGCCATGTCCTTTGCCCAGATACCTGTCCAGGACCAGGGGACAAATACACTTCACCAGTGGGAGAGAATACATGGACTGGGCATGGATCCAGCTAGATAGATCTTTGCCTCTCTTTGAAGTACCCCTAGATGGCAGGTACCCTAGGAGGTGTAGAACAGGAGTTAAGTAAAGAAAGGGGGATGGAGGGAGACTGTTCTGTATCCCCTGGAGATTGCTTCCTGGATGATGGATAACCTGAGGTCCAATTGCTCTCTTCTCAGCAGAGAGTGTTCGTGTGATACCACACAGGGTCCCAGTCTAGAACCCAGGATCAAATGGACTCCCTCTTTCTCTCCTTCCCCTTTCCAAGGCCAATTTAGGGGCCATGGACAATGGGCTTTTAGGCAGCTGGAACTGGGTCTAGGGTTGTTTCGTGGGAGTTTTTCCAATCTAGGGAGCCAAGCCTCAGTCAGCCCCTGGAAGGCCTTGACTTTAGTGAAGAGATCCATCAGCTTCTAAACCGCACTGGATTACTGGAGCTGTAATTTGCTGTAGGCTACCAACCCTGCAGGCCCACAGCCCCTCCACAACCCTTACAAACTCTGGGCCTACCCCAGTATCCTACCTAAGTCAGTATAGAGAGGGAGTGTCTGGTTTTATTTGTCCAAGCCTTGGGGTGTAACCCAAAGCTTGGGCCTCTTTTAGGCACAGAGGAAGCTTTGTGATCACTGGGACAAAACACCTGTTTGGCTTTCCCCCAGTCCAGCCCATTTCTGTGACTGCTGGGGTGGAAGGCACCAAGGTAGCCTCCATACCCCATCAGTGAGGGGTGGCTGTACCAAGATGTGGTGACATACATATGCAATACAGGTTAGTGTTGCATATGGCTATGGTGCTGTCTGTTGAGGGTGCCCCCACTTTTACCTATTGGGGCTTCTTTCCTGTCCGACTCCTCTGCACCATACTGAAGCCTCCTCTGAAGCTTGTGTGGTCCTCTGCACTCATATCTACATCCTCTTGAGAGTGTAGGGGCCCAGCCAAAGGCAACAGGCTTATCCAAAAAAGCCCTGGATAGCCCTGCCTTAGGAGCACCCTGGAGAAGGTAGCCTGCTCCCCAAGGTCCTGAAACCTGCTTATCCCTGTCAGGACTGGGGTTTTCACTTGACCTATAAGGTGGTATGCCTTACCCTGGAGGCAGGGAAGCCTTTAGTCACTGGTGAGAGCGTACACTTAAGACAGCTGCCTGAGCCCTCCCTGGTGGTCTTGACCTAGGTGGGCTTTAATATTTAGTACCATTTGAGTCATAGCATAGAGTAGAGCCCATGGCTAACAGGCTTTTAGCTTACACTGCCCTGAACCAGTAAACCCTTCTGGGGGTGGGGGTGGCAACTGGGTAGAAACGGGTGGGGCAGATTGAAGTGGAGGAGAAGCCAGACACTGGGACTGAACCTCAGAGCTACAGAACTTACTGATACATCAGTTCCATGTAGTGGATTGGTGTAAATGGCCACAAGCCTGAGTGGTTGGCTTGGGCTGCACCCTCTGGTGGCTGCGTGCAGCACTAGTTTCTGAAGGGTCTTGCTGGACATACTGTTAGCAGTCAAAGCTTACCTCGGGTACTTTCATTGCTTGGGTGGTACAGCAGACTGGCCCTACCCCTACCCTGTAGTCCCATAAATAGGGGTGCCCCTGAAGCAGCCAAGCTTAGTGAGAGGACTGGCAGAGCTATGGGCTGGCACACAGCTCCTGGAGCAACACACCTTCAAGGCTGCTGTAGTTGTAAGGTTCTTACACTACAGTCAGCACCTCTAATCCAGTGCTTCTCAACCTGTGCGTCAGAACTTCACAGGGGTCCTAAGAGTGTCAGAAAATACAAATATCTATGATTCATAATTCTAAAATTTACATTTACAAAATTACATAATTACAAAGTTACAGCTGTAGTATCAATGAATATAATTTATGTCTGGGGTCACAACATGAGGAGCTGTATTAAAGGGTTACAGCAGGAAGAAGGCTGGGAAGCAGTTCTCTAACCCTTATCTACCCTGTTCGCAGGGCTCAGCCACTCTGTAAAAAGTGCCCTTGCCCCTTAAGGGACACTGAGGTATCAAGTCAGCTTTAAGTACAATGGCTGGGGGGGGGGGGATCTCCAGTGAAGAGTAAGCTCTGCAGATAAGGGCCTCCAGCCCACTGTGGGTTTCAGGAAGGATTCTTGGACAGAGGGCTAAGCCCTCTACATGTTCCTGAGCTCTACCTAGTGAGGTGAGCCACGCTTCCTTGGTGGTCAGAACTACGTCTATACCCTTTGCTACATGCCCAAAGGGCTAACTAACTCGTCCCTAGAGTGCCTGGGCTGGGGCAGGTTGGCAGATGGCTGGGGCCAGGTTCCAAGATGCACTTGGCACCTGAGGCCTCCCCAGACCTTCTGAGTGGCAGTGGGCAGTGGTAATGGGCAGACTTTATGGTTTTCCTGTTGGGAGAGGAACCTAGCTCAGGGAAGCTATTGTCCCCAAAACAATGGGCCTGGCTAAGACCCATGAGGGCAGTGGCCCCAAACTGGTGAGACCCAACCCATTTCAACCATCACTCACTTTTTTTTTTTTTTAAAGATATATTTGTTTTATGTATGTGAATACACTGTAGCTATCTTCAGACACACCAGAAGAGGGCATCAGATCCCATTACAGATGGTTGTGAGCCACCATGTGGTTGCTGGGAATTGAACTCAGGACCTCTGGAAGAGCAGTCAGTGCTCTTAACTGATGAGCCATCTCACCAGCCCCCATCACCCACTTTTAAAATCCTCAACCTGCCCTTGGATCCAACCTGCCCTGAGCCTCATTCTGCCATACCCTCCTTCCTGCTGACCCTGGCTGGAGAGGAGCATAGAGGAACTCACAGCGTCTCCAAGAGCTTTCATGCTTTTAATGCACCTTGTGTCCCAGCCCAACTTGAAGGCAGCAGAGTGGAGAGGGTGTTACTGGCCCCTGGGTGGCAAAGCTGAGTTCCCAAGCTAGCCCTGCTGCTTAGGTGGTGGCCTGGCAGGCCCCAGAGCCCCCAGGTTGGTCCAGGTTGAAGTCTGGAGAGAAGGCCTAATTAAACCTGTTGAGCTGAGGGCAGGTATAACTCCTGTCCCCCAATATGAAAGTTGTGGATAGCTATCTGCCAGGCACCTGTCTTAGCAGAGCCTGGGGAAATTATCATGGCCTGGTCACACAGCATGTCTTGGGGAATGGCCGGCCTCCCCTGACCAGTGGAGCTGGACTGACCTTTGCAGAGATGCCCTAGTATCTGTAGGAGCAAGGGTTCATACTTCAGTGGATGGTGGTGCGGGCTGTGAGGTTCAGCAGGATCAGCATGCTCTCTTCGGGCCATGTGATGAGAAGCGACTTAGGCTTGTTGAGGAGACATTTGTCACTGATAAGCAGTCATCTAAGGAGCACTTGCTGGTGATTCCAGAAACTGGCCTGAGCTACCTCCCAATTCCTGGAAAGCAAGGCACCGCTACCCTCAGTTCCCACAGAGAAGTACCCTCCACAGGAGAGCAGTGTGCTCCAGCTGGAGGTTAGAAAAAGGGTAATGGGCTAGCAGTCGAGAGACAGAGGCAGGTGGAACTCTGTGTTTGAGACCAGCCTGGTCTACAGAGTGAGATCCAGGAAGGCCAGGGCTACAACCAAAAAATCCTATCTCAATAAATAAATGAAAGCAGGTGCCTCGGAGGGTTTTCTCCAGTCTCCCCTCCACCTCCCCAGAGGCTGGATTGTCTACTCAGGAGACCTGAGGCCCCAGTCACCTCCATCTCCCACTAGCCGAGATACCTCAGGTCTCCTGAGTGGTAGCCGAGTCTCTCTAACCACAAAAAAGACTCAAAAATATGTATTTCTCAGCCATTTATGAGTAGACACTGGCGATGCCTCAGAGTAAAGCCAGTGATACAGCAGGGGACAGTCAGCCCCCTCCTCCAGGCTGCTTGTGGGAGAAATTAGCACATGATGTACCCATTGACACAGAGAAATCTAGCAAGCAAACTGGTGTGGTGGCACATGTGTGTGGTCCCAGGACAATGCTAGAAGCAGAGGCAGGAGGATCAATATAAGTTCAAGGCCAGCCTAGGCTGTAGAGTAAGACTGTTTGAAACAGAGCAAAAAGGGGGGAGCTCTGCAGAGGCCGGTGGGGGAGAAATGAGGCCATGCTAGACAGTCAGGCAGCACCTGAGTAGAGGAGCATGCTGGGAGGTACCCTGCACCAGCACAGGATGTGGGGTGAAGAAGGCAAGGACTGCTCTCAAGCAAGGATCTGGACAGAGGTTCATGGAGATGTGGAGAAATGGGTTCTGGTAGGGTTATGTTTAGGGCCTGCAAGATGGACAGGGGTCTCTGAACAGAAAAATCCAGGATGGCTGGAGGATAGAGCCCCACGCTGCTAATTCCAGACTCGGGAGGCTGCAGAGGCACATGGATCTCTGAGTTCAAGACCAGCCTGGTCTACATAGCAAGTTCCAGAACAGCCAGGGCTGCACAGAAAAACCATCTTGAAAATTAATAAATATCTAGGATGATGAGGTGGAATCAGGCTTATCAGCCTGTGGAGGCTTCTGGGAGATGTTCCTGGCAAATGTGAAGATTTACCAGCCCATTGACAGTGACTCAGAATGAGAACTTGGAGTTGGAATATTGTCACAAGCTCAGGCTGTACACAGCCATGTTCATTCAGGCCAGGTGGAACATGGATGTTATACCCCTTCTGTTATAGTTTGCTTTCCTGGGACTTTTTAATTTTTAGATTTATGTGAATGTTTTGTCTGCATACATAAATGTGCACCACATGCATACTCAGTGCCTGCAGAGGTCAGAAGAGGGTATCAGATCCCTGGAACAAGTTCAGGTTGCTATGAACTACCATGTGGGTTCAGGGGAGTGAATCTAGGTCCTCTGCAAGAGCAACAAGTGCTCTCAGCCTTGGGCCATCTCTCCAGCCTGTTGCTGTGACCTTAAAATGTGATTTTAAAACCCACCTTGGGAGGAAGAAAAAGGTTCTTTTGGCTTACATGCTCTGATCACAGTCCATCATTGAAGGAAATCAGGGCAGGAGTCATGGAGCATTGCTGCTCACCGTTATGTTCTCCAAGGCTGCCCAGCTTGCTTCCTTAGATAACCCAGCATCCCTTTCCCAGGGATGGCATGGCCTGCAGTGGGCTGGGCCCCACATCAAACCTCAATCAAGAAAATGCCATGTGGACATGCCCACAGGCCAAACCTGTGGAGACAATTCCTCAGTTAACATTGCTTCTTCCTAGGTGACTGGCTGTGGCAAGTTAGCAACCATCACACCTTCACTCTGGCTCAGCAGGCAGAGGCAGGAAGCCCTGAGAGCTGATTTGCAGCTTGTACAAATAAGGGACTTTATGGTGAGCACAGATCCTGTGCAAAGGAGAGAAATGTTTCTTTCCCCACTTTGCCACCAGCCTTCTAGATGTAGGGGCCAAAGGCCTCTCTCTTCTCCCCATCCCTAGCTCTCATCTTTGCACACAATCTTCACAATCCTGAGCTGTGCTGGGCAAATGGGTGCACCTCGGTGAAGAGGGAGGATCAGTTTGCCAGGGGCAGTGTACCTTGGGGTTCTGTTAACAGTCCACTAATGCTCAGAGACAAGCCCATGGAATGGGAGCACCCAGGGTGGGTGGAAAGGGCCTGGGAGAGACTTCCTGAGGCCCTAGAGTGTGGTATATGTAGGAGTTACACTGAGATCTTCCTAGAGCCAGGCCAACACAGGGTACAAAAGTCTTACCCAGAAGAGACGGGTCTCCATGTACTCGGGACTCAGGTGGCAACAGAAAGCATATGAGTGTAAGGCTGATGGAAATGTAGGGTGTAGGGGTGTGTGGGCAGGACCCAATGTCAAGGGGTGGCAAGGGTCTCTGTGGGTAGGAGGTGCAGAGTGAGGCAGAACAGCAGAGGCAAGCCCAGGAGCAGAGGTGTACCTTGGAGAAGCCAGCCTGTTGTGAGACCTAATGGCCAGGCACAAGTGCTGTGAAAGTAGGCAGGAGGACCTGGGGCCAAGGCATCCTCATGCTGGGCAATGGGTGAGTCACCACTGACCCGACGTCCTGGCGCCAAGGTGGAGGAGCCGGTCACTTTTATGGCAGGAAGCCACGAAGGCTGATAAAGGGCAGGGTTGGAAGCCAAGGGCTTCCCACTTCCTGCAGACTGAGTGGTAGGGCCAGGAGACCTGTGGGCATCTGCTTTTGCAGATCCAGGTGTCCACAGCCTGGCTTGGGTGTCTCACAAAATAAGACACATTTGTTCTATGACTTGTCTGGCTGTACCTTTGAATAGTGTGACAAGACAAGAGAGGAACCAGTAGGTGCAAGGTATCTCAGACAGCTGCCGGGAGAAGGGCCCTAATCAGGGGCAGTGTTGAAGTGGCTAATGCTGGGCCAAGGAGGCAAAGAAGAATGTGGCAGGTGTACCAAACTAACCAGGCTACATCAGGAGTGCACAAGTATCTAGGAGATGGGACACTCAGGAAGGGCACAGTAACCCAGTCTTTGGTGGGACTCTAGGTGACGTCTACTGAGCCCCACCCAAAGTCCTATATATGCTGGCCTCTCCATGCTGCCCAGTGAGTGCAGCCTTTGCATACTCAGCACTCCACCATGCTTTGGTCACAACCACCCAGCCTGCCCACTGACAGAGCCACAGAAGGACTGCTTAGGCTGGTCCTTGTGTCACCAGGGCCACACATCCAGCACTGTGTTCCAGGCATCATGTCTTAAGTCACTCCCACTCAGCTTCTGGGACCCCAAGCAGGTGGTCACCACATGCTCCCTGCCAGGGCTGGCCTTCTCCCAGGGCTGCCAACATAATGGCTTCAAACAATACAAAAAGTAGAGCAGATGTGCTAAGACCCCTAGCACTCCAACACCCTTGTGCCATTCCTGTGTGCTGCCCTTTTCCCAGCACTGGCTCCTCCTTGACCCCAGGCTGCTGCTGCATCTTTTCTCTGCATCTGGTGGTCAGGACAGCCAGACCTGCTTCCTTCCACCAGAGCTGAGTTAGAACCCTTTCGGGTCTCAGCAGACTCTGGGGGGTCCCTATGTCTCCACCCACTGCATCCTGCTCTCCAGTTTTTTTGTGGAGGGGTAAAGCAGCCAGCAGGCCTGAACTTGTTAGGGGAGGGGAAGCAGGAAATGCTGTGGGCTGGGCAGTGCCAAGGGAAGCAGCCCCTTCTCTGTCTCATCTGCCTGGTGTCTGCCAAGACTGCAAATTAACCATCTCATACTACCCAGGAATGGAGGTCTGTCTCAGTTTCCCCAGATTTTGCTCCTACAGCTGTCATCTCTGTCCCTCCCTCATGGCTCTGTCTTTCTGGGACGGCTGAGCTCTTCCTGACAACTACAACAGATGCCTGCCACGTATACTAATCACAGTTCTGTGGGCTCATTCAGAGCTTCTTCAGGTTAGAGTGGGGATTTGGGGCTTGGAAAAACGCAGTTTCAACTGCCCTCTCCTCTGGAGTTGGCTCCAGTGTGAGCTGTCTAAGCCTCCAAAGCAGACGGCTCAAGGATGCGAGTTTTCTAGATATGGACCCAGAGGATTCACAGCATCTGTCTTGGACAGTCCTCAATGGCCCTGCTTTCACGTTAAGGGTAAAAGGTGGTAAGGAGAGGAAGTGTCTGTCTGGAGCAGATGCTGCTCCAGCATGGCCCCTGCTGTGCGCATATCCCTGGAGTCTTGGCTGCTAGCATGGCTCCTCAACCTTTGAAGAAAACCAGATGATACTGCCTGCCACGTAGGCACCCATACCACCCAAAACAATGCGACAGATGCGCAGCCCTACGCGGACGTTTCCCAGCATCAACACTGATGAGTCTGAGGCTTTGGGAGAAGAAAATTCAAAACATCACACCAGCTATTATGAGCCACACAGGAGCCAGGGGTTGGGCAGCGGTACTGGGCAGCACCGGTGGAGTCGGTCACTAGTGGTCCTAGGGGCGGAGCCAGAAGAGGCGGTACCGAAGCTGTGAGGGATGCCAGGCTTTGGGCGGGGCGGCTCCTCCGCGCGCTCCCGAGATTGGTCCGAAAGCGGGGCGCGCCGACTCCCCATTGGTCCCCAGCCACCCACGCACAGGCCTGGGTGAGCGGTGGTCTTCCCGCCGCACCGCGCTTCTGTGGGCTATCGTGGAAGCGCATGGTGGGAAGGGACACGCGTACGGTTCCATGCCGTACTGGGCCCGGCGCGCAGGCTCTTATCAGCGCGGGCATCTGGCGGCTTGTCCCCACACGAGCGCCCCAGCCCAATTCAATGGCCATTGTCCGCCGGCCCCTTTGTTCAGGAGGCGGCCACTTCCTGCAGGTCCGAGAAGGGGGCGGGCGGCAGGAAACCGAAATGCGGAGGCCAGCCTTGCCTGGGGTCCTGTCTTGGGGGCTCGGCTCCGTCCGCAGCCTGTTGGGTGGATGGGAGAGCCGGAATGTCTCCTCCTGGAGAAGCGGTAGTGGGGGCTGGGCTCGTGAGATCAGAGCCTATAGAGCTGGGGGAGGGGCCAAGGAAGGTCCCCAGACTGGGGTGCCCCTTCCAAGTCTGCTGCCTCCTGCTCTTCCAGGGCACAGGGTCATCGGCCCAGAGAAGTTAAGAACCGCAGTTTCGGATGGAACTCAGATATCCGGGCGTGGAAAATCCACTCTCACTGCCTTCCCTGCAGGAAGAATCCACTGGGACTCAATTAGAAAAGGGACTGTGGCATGGACTGTGAGTCCTCTTGTCGCTCCCTTTTCTGGGCCTTGTGGGGATCCTTCGGCTGGCTTGGTCCTGCCTGTCAGACAGACAGCTCATTTCTTTGAGGGTCCACACCTGGACTATGAGTCAGGTGGAAGAAGGCACCTGCTCTCTCTGGTCCACAGTCCATTGTGACGCTCACTCAGCTGCCCATGACCGCCTAGTACACAGCAAGACAGTTCTTGCCCTCCGCTGTAAGCATTTCTTCTCCATACCTCAGTCCCCACTCAGAAGTCAGGATCGCATGCTAATATTTCAAGTTGGGATTTCATACAAGGAGTTGGCAACAACGGGCTGAGGCAAGTGGGCAGAGCCCTAAAGTCCAGAAAGCCAGAATACCTGTGCTCATCCTGGGTTCCTCCAGACACTGGGATATCACAAAATGACAGCAAGTGGCTGGGGATGGCAGGCTTCCCTGGGATGAGAAGTGACGCCCTACTTAACTCAGTGCAGAGGGGCTGAGAACACTCTAGTTGAGCTGATGGACATCCAACCAGCCCCTTGCCATACACACCCAAGCAGCTCCTTACCCCTTGTGTGTGTCTTGTCTATCTCTGAGTCTCTTGACATGAAGTTTGTGCTGACAGAAGGCATGGACAAACAGTATCCCCCAGAACACAGCCTAGTGGCCCTTCACAAACAGCTGGTAGTGTCAAAGGCCTGGCCCCTCTAGGGACGGAAGCCCTACCTTACTGATGCCCGTAAGGTAGAGCATGGAAACGTAATGTGAGCAGCTGGAGATCACAAGGTCTGAGGCGGGGTGGGGTGGGGGTGTGGGGGGGTTGGGAGAGCTCTGCCTGAGCCAGGAACCTTGGAAATGAGAAGAGAGGCAGCATGACATAGGATCACAGCCAGCCCAGAAGAGAGAGGAGCCATCATTTCTGAGTGCTATGGTGCCCCTAGGAAAGGGGCAAGAATTGGAAGAAAGGGAGGGCTAAGGTGAGGTTTCAGAGAACCTGGGAGATACATGGTCAAGTGGCACTGGCCAGGCAGGGACAATAGGCTAGAGGTGGGTAGCATGAGTCCCTTACCCTTCCATAGACCACACTACACTAGAAATAGACCTGAGAAGGCAGCTTAACGAGTTGAGGGCTAAACCAGCGTTCGTGTTCTCCTAGAGGACATGGTATGCCAGGAGTTGACAAATGCTGCCCCTGTGACAACTGTGGGCTAGAGGAGCCAGGTATCCTTACATGCTGTGTCTTCACAGTGCTGGTCTGAAAAGACTCCCCTGTATCACCCTGAACTGCTGTCAGCTCTCTTGAAGTGTCACACACTGCTCCACAAAACCATCTCAGGGCAATAGTGCCACTCAGAATGGCTCAGCCCAACCCTTCATGAAGTCCTAAGGCTGCCACTGCTCACCTTTCTCATGTCACGGGGTATCCACACCTCTAGAGCCCTGTTTGTTCTCTTCCATGCAGACCACGGCCAGTCCTCATCACAGGGCCCTGTCCAAAGAACAGTGGCCTGATCAGAACCAGGAGCCAGAGCACTGGCCTCTCTCCCTAGACCACCCCTCACCCAGCTCTTGGCATTTGAATCTAGGCCTCCACTAGGAAGCCCCTATGTCATCTGCTAGCCTGGGCAATTCATGGTGCTGGGATGGGAGTCAAAACCCAAGATGGCAGGGGCTACAAGAAAAAATGAACCCTTGCTTTGCCTAGGAGCTGGAGGTGGGGAGGGGCTCTGGGGCCGTCTCTTTCTGGGAGGTCTCAGCATGAGTCACCCCTTCAGGCCCAGGCACAAATGCAGGAAACTGCCATTCTATGGAACTATTTTCTCTCACAGAGGGAAAGCCCGTCACACACAGGCATTGTTTGTGGTCAGTGCTTTCCGGGTGGGCTCCTGCAGAAGAAACTAGCAGGCTAGTGCTCTGGGCTGAACTGCTTCCCTTTGAGACCCAGGGGCGCCTGGAGGTTAAGAATGTGAATCCTTGGTCCAGCCACTAGCTTGAGGTAACAGGAGCACATCCACAAGGAGGGGTGCCCTGTGGGATGGGATAGGATAGATCACCTAGGTCATTTTGCTGCCTACACGCAGGAGTGGAGTTCAGGAAAGAAGGAGAAGCAGGAGCTGTGCCCCATACTATGCAGTTGCTGCTGGGCAGGAAGTCTAGCAGACCCCAGCCCTCTGTCCACTTTGCCTCCGAGTCTGCCCAGGCCCTGTGGCAAGGGGTAACTCAGTAATGGCTGTAGGATGGGGATGGGCACTTAACGTGGAGAGGGGCAGAGAAGGGTGGTGTCACCTGGCCCTTGGGTGCTCACCTGTGACTGAGATACTTACAGACTGCCGAAGACTCAAGGCCTCATAGAAAGTTGGGGATGCTGGCGCCCCCTGTCAACACCCTTAGGGCAGTGCAGGATAGAAGTAACCAGTGAGCCAGGTGGGCAGGTCCCTTGCCCAGCACCTCTCCTCTGGCTGGGCATGCTCCAGAGTGTCTGGGCATTCCAGCAGGGTAAGGGGCACCCCTATTTTCACCTCTCTGAGCTCTACCCTCCAAGCTTCATGTGAAGCCCAGATCCTGGCCACCTGTCTACAGTGTGCACACCCCCGAGGTTCGCCTGGAGACTCTCTGAAGCTAGCCAGAGAGAACATGGACCTGCTTCAGCTGCAGGTTTAAGATGTCAGAAGCACAACCAGGTCTCATCTCCATTTTCACCACCACACAGACTCGTAGGCTTGGCCTAACTCGTGTACACGATATGTCTTACACTTTTAGACCCCTCTGGTGTCACCAGACTTCCTTAGACAGAACAGCGTTGATGAGGGCAGGTGAGGACTGTCCACGGCCGGATACCATGCAGGGAGACCTGGGGCTCCTAGTTTCCAGAGTCCACAACACAGCTGTCTCCTGGAGACCCAGAGTCTACTGTGACATGTGGGGAGATCGGCTCACAGAAACAGGTGGCCAGCTGGAGGGAACCCGGTCCTAGTGCCAAAAGCAGGGCGATGTCCTGTGTACTGGAGGGGCCTGAGAGGGACCCTGGGGCAGCAGGATGGGTTAGAAGACTAGACATGTTGGGAAAGATTCACCAAGAGAGGTGGCCCTAAGGAGTGACCCAGAGCTGGGCACTTGCTCAAAGAGAGCTTTCTAGAGCACACTAGGAAGGATGAGAGCAGCTATGATGCCCTGGGGATAAGATGGAGGAGGTCTCCGCAGCCTCATCTTACCTCTTGGGCATGGAGGGGACAGTAGAAGTGACACAGCCAGGGTGTCCGGGGTCCTCCTCAGTCCCTTCCCTCGCTCCTAGGTCTCCCTGGAATCCCCCCATCCGCCATCTTCTGCCTCACCTCTGACACAAATCCACCCTGCCACACAGACACAGACCGTGATCCCTCACGTCCTTGCCAGGTCTCCATGGCAGCAAAATACACCAAGTCAACGCTCACCATCTAAAGTGTTTTAGAATGATTCTTTTTAATCGAAAAAGTAACACATGCCATGGCAAAATTAAAAGCAGCACTTTATGTATGCAATTTAAAAAAAACAACAAAAAACCCACAGCTGGCGACTTCTTCCATAGCTCACTCACTATTGATGGTTCCTATTCAACACACACCTGTTGTCCCAGTACTTAAACTGGGGAGTCTGAGGGAGGGGGATTGCTGAAAACCCAAGGGTAACCTTGAGACTGTAGACTATGTTTTTAAGCACACCCAACATCTATTATAATCATTTTTTAAAAGTTTGTTTTAAAGATTTATTTTATTTATATGAGTACATTGTCACTCTCTTCAGACACACCAGAAAAGGGCATCAGATTTTATTACAGATGGGTGTGAGCCACCATGGTTGCTGGGAATTGAACTCAGGACCTCTGGAAGAGCAGTCAGTGCTCTTAACCCCTGAGCCATCTCTCCAGCCCCTAAGAGTTTGTTTTAAGACAGTGTCTCATGTAGCAGATGTTGGCTTTGAACTTCTGCATCGCCTCTGTGGGATTACAGGTTCCATTGTAAATCCTTCTTTGGGGGGTTGGGGGTTCAAGACAGGGCTTCTCTGTGTAGTCCTGGCTGTCCTGGAACTCAGTGTGAAGAGCAAGCTGGCCTTGAACACATGTTGATCTGCCTACCTCTGCCTCCAAGGGCTGGGACTCAAGGGATGTGCCACCATACCTGGGCATCATAACCACTTTTAAGTGTGAAGTTCAGTGGCATTAAGCTCAGTATGTTCACCTCTAGAACACTGTCACCATCCCAAACTAAAATATTGTCCCAATCTGTGACTTCCCAACCACCTCGCTCAGATACCTCCCCCATTCTGCCTCCTGTGTCTACCAATTTGACTGTTCCTGGGACCTCACATGGATGGAAGCACATGGCTCTGTTGCCTGGCTTATTTCTTTCTCCTCCTATGTGGCATCAGCTCCATTTCCATCCCAGTAAGGCCTAGTGATAGACCACTGCACACAGAGCTCACCTGTCTACTCACGATAGACCACTGCACACAGTGCTCATCCGTCTACTCACGATAGACCACTGCACACAGTGCTCATCCGTCTACTCAC
>JADRCH010000393.1:0-18664 GCA_019843965.1 Rhynchomys soricoides | reverse complement strand
AAGAGTAAGTGCCCTTAATCACTAAGCCACCTCTTCATCCATCTTCTCGTTTTTAATATAATCAAAGAGTCATTCTGTGCACGGTGGTCACACTGTAAGTATTACATGGGCAGTCGGACTTTAGTACTGACAGCCGTGGGTGCTCCTCAGAGCACTAGTTCTCCTTCGTCTTAAACATGAGCTAAATAAGAAAGATTAGTAGGAACTGGAACTCAGTGAGTCACGTCTTATTTTATAAGTCATTGTTTGACACAGGGCTACAAGGTAGATATCAAAGACCATCAAATACATCTGAATTTGCTCAGGGCTCAGAGGTTAAGAGCACTGGCTACTCTTCCAGAGGACTCAAGTTTGATTCCCAGCACCCAAGTGGGAAGTTAAAAAATAAGATTTAAAACCATTTGAATTTGCCCATGGAATAGATCTGGGTACTACTCAATTACTGTCTAATATCTGAGTTTATTTCAGAGATCAAGATGATCAAAATATGAATTGGCAAGAGCTTGGAATACCAGCTGGTTGAGTACTTGCCTAGTATATACAAGGTCCTAGACTTAGTTCCCATTTTGGTGGCAGGTACACAAGTTTATTATTATTATCGTCATTAGTTTTGGTTTTTAGAAGCAGGATTTCTGTTTTAGCCCTGGCTATCCTGGAGCTCACTCTGGAGACCAGTATGGTCTCAAACTCAGAGATCTACCTGCCTATGCCTCCCGAGTGCTGGGATTAAAGGTCTGCACTACATCTCATGTGACCACTAATACGTACATTCCATGGAACACATATGGAAATCAGATGACAATTTGCTGGTTGCCAGCCTGAGTTTTCTACCACTATGTGGCTTTGTGGGATCAAACTCAGGTTGCTAAGACTTGTTGGCAGCGATTCTCAACTTCAAGGCCTTCATGAGTAGCTTAGTGAGACTTTGTTTTGAAAACACAAACACACACACAGCGAAAATAAAAGAACTAGGTCTACAGCTCAACAACAGAACACTTGGCAAGTATTTACCAGACCCCGGGTTCAACTTCTAGTATGCACGAGAGAAAAGCCCTTTGCCCGTTTCCCTGCTATATTTTATTTACTGGTTTTCCGTTGTTATTGTTTGTTTGTTTTTGAGATAAGAGTCTTGTATAGTCCAGGAAAGCCATGAACTTTGTAGTTTAAGATGACTAAACTCTTTTATTTATTTATTTATTTTTTTAATTTGAGACAAGGTTTCTATGTGTAGCCCTGGTTGTCCCAGATCTTGCTCTGTACACCAGGCTGGCCAGGAACTCAGATCTGCCTGTCTCTGCCTTCCTGGTGCTGGGATTAAAGGTGTGTGCCACCATGTCCAGTTTGGATGACTGAACTCTTCATTTTCCTGCTTCTACCTCTCAAGTGTTGGGATTACAGGTGTGTGTAACCTACCTAGCCAGACTTTTTTTTTTTTTTTCGAGACAGGGTTTCTCTGTGTAGCCCTGGCTGTCCTGAAACTCACTCTATAGACTGGGCTGGCCTCGAACTCAGAAATCTGCCTGCCTCTGCCTACCAAGTGCTGGGATTAAAGGGGTGGGCCACCACTGCCCGGGCTCAGGCTTTTACTTACAATTCTTTTTACTTTTTGAGGCAGGGCCCACTGTGTAGGTATGGCTGGCCTTGAAAGAAAGATCTCCATGGGTCCCTAACTTTGAGTGTTGGGACTGAAGGCATGTGCCACTGTAGTCACCCTCTGTCCAGTGGTTTGTACGTTTTGGTTCTAATATTTTCATAAAATTATTTCTGGTCTGCAGTTTCTCTCTCGTACACACACACAGAACAAAAATTATATTTACTTAGAAAAGTAGATTCAACTTCCCAAATACAAAAACAGGTTGGACTGAGCTAGGATTTCCTGATAAACTTTTTCCTAACCCTGAGGAAGAAGTAATGAGCCATCCACTCACATGTCCAGGCATCTGATCCAGGCTGGAAAAACAAACTCAGAACAGTCCCAAGACAATATGGGAAGCCAAGGTGGAGAAACCTAAGATTTCTCAGAAATAGTTTTAAGTGGGAAGCCTCTAATCCTACCTGATTAGTGCTTTTTTGTGGGTTTCTCGGTATGAGTCCAAACCTCTTACAAAGCACCTTCAAACAAGTTATGGCCACAAGTCTGGAAAGCTCTATACAAGAACTATAAATAATGGTTCAAGAAAATAGAGGACCAGATCCCCCTGTGCCCCACAGCTGTAATAAGTAGTCGAAGCCTAGGTGGTTTTCCTCTTCTTGGCAGATGGTCGCTCAAACACATCTCGTACCCCCGCGGCCTTCTGTTTGAAGAATTTGGTATTCTGGGCACTCTCTTGGCCCCATGCAGAGTCAAAGGAAGTGGTATCTTGATCCACAAGGTGGGTGTACTTGGTGCGACCAGACCGTCCAAAATTCTTGACCTGAAAGCAGGATGGATGATTACAAGACCAAGCATCCCATGCCCCAGCCCCCAGGCTGCTTTCTGTTACCGAGAATCCCCATACCTGCATGACTTTTGGAAGAATGGTTTTGTTGAAATGGTCCTCAAGAGTCGGTGCACTAAAATCTCTCTTGTAGACTTCTTCATCCTCATCCTGTGGAAGAGAATCTTATCAGTCTGTGGCTTTATTTCTCATTTATGCAAAACACAGACTTATGAAATGCGACACCAAAGAACACAAACAGAATCAGAGGGTAGTGAGCCTTTCTTCAAGAGCTTGTATTTTGGTTGGGAAGATGGAAGTTTTCCTCATACTGCTGCTTCCTGAAAGCCTGTTCTGTTCCCATTCACTGTGTTCAGTTGATGCAGCTTCAACTTGTAAGCTTCCTAAATCTCTAAGAGTTTTATATGTGTACCTTCACTTGGACACTCTTTTAGAACTTGAAATCAATGACTGAAATCACCCTACATTTCCAAGTCAGAGTCTTTTCCTGGTTTTACTATAAGTAACAACATCATTCTCTCAATGGTCTAGATTCAAAATTTGTCTATCTCCTGCATATTCATTTACCCACACTGTAGAATTGTTTGTCCTTAAAAGACTTCAAGAATTACTTTATGTGTATGGGTGTTTGCCTGTATGTATGTATGTATGTATGTATGTATGTATGTATGTATGTATGTGTGTGCACCATGTGTGTGCCTGGTGACCACGGAGGCCAGAAAGGGGTGTGGGATCCCCTGAAATTGGAGTTACAGTTGAGAGTGACCATGTGAGTGGTACAAATCATACCTGGGTCCTCTGGAAGACCAGCCAGTATTCTAGCCAGTATTCAGTCACCTCTCCAACCCCTGCTCTGTAGAAGCTACCACATTAACATTCTAAAATTCAACTCTTATATTTCTACCTTCCTAAAAAAAATGTCAGGAGCTGAGCGGTTAAGAACACTCACTGCTCTTCCAGAAGTCCTGAGTTCAATTATCAGCAACCACATGGTGGCTCACAACCATCTGTAATGGGATCCAATGCCCTATTCTCGTGTGTCCCAAGAGAGTGACAGTAAACTCACATCAAACAAACAAACAAACAAACAAATCAAATCAAAAACCGAAAAAGCAAATTGGTTCAAGATAGGGAGTGCTGATGATCATTATACGGATGGCCATGCCAATACGGCTCTCCCATTCTTCTTTCTACCTGGCATCCAGTGCTGACTGCAGGTGTGTGCCACTAACGTTAGTCTTCTGTGGTCTTTTCTCGTTTGTTTAATGTCAGGATCTTGTGCCTGATGTGGCTGCAGAGCCTTTAATACTAGGAGAGGTAGTGGCAGGTGGAGCTCTAGGTGTTCAAGAATAGCCTGGTCTACTTAGCAAGTTTAAGGTCAGCCAGTACACAGCAAGAAAAAATAAAAAAAGGTGGGTCTCACATAGCTTAGACTTTGGTGGGACTTGATAACCTCCAGAGAGCTGGGATTACACATATGTATGCATTACCTTGCCTTTGTGGTACTAGGGATTGATCATCTGCACATTATACAAAGCTCTGGACAGTGTTTTCCCTTTCAATGTGAATGTAGCACAGTTTATCAGGTTTTTTGTTTGTTTGTTTTCTTTTAACACAGGGTCTCACTACGTAGCCCTGGCTGTTCTACAACTCACTAGGTAGACCAGGCTGGCCTCAGACTCAGAGCTCCAGCTGCTTCTGCCTCTGCTGATATTAAAGGCATGTACCACCATGCTTGGCCTAGTTTAACAGGTTTGTGAATTATGAATTTTCTCTTTTCTGAAAATAATTTAATCTCAAAAGTTATTTAATTTTACTCTGTTTCCAGATGAGGAGAGCTTGGTTTTCATATAAGTAAAATTGGTTTGCCTATGACATGACTTCTAAGAGGTCTGGAGGACCTAGGAGTATATAGGTCACAGCCTAACAACGACCTCAGTGTCCTTCACCATCTCTGTGTGAGAGCTGACTTTAAAGCAAAGCAGCTGTCGGTTCTCGCTGCTTCCTTGGTAATGCTTTTTTGCTATGTTGAAGTTCTTAGGCAAAAAGCCAAAAACAATGCCAATAGTATTTACTCTGGGTGAGGGTAGTCTCATTCTAAGGAATAGGAATGGAAATGTTTTGGGCAGACTGTGCCTAGGACAGCTACAAATGTGGCCAACACAAAACTGTAAGCCTACTATTTTAAGTATCTTACTGAGACCTCTGTCTTGGTAACTTAATTGCATGGTTCTTAGCATGAACATGACAATGACAAAGGTTGGACATGCCTCTAAGTTATTCCTACCGCCCAGTTGTCTGACCCTTCTAGCACTCACCATGAAGAAGGCACCTCGGTGATAATACTTTTGTAGAAACTTGTATTTGCCTTTAACAGCTTTGTTGGTAATGACTTTGCCATTTGCCCGAAGTTCAGCCCGCCTTTCTTCCTCAGTCAGGTTTCTCATGCGTTCAATTTCTGCTTTCTCCTTTTCAAGCCTATCCAGAGAGCAAAAGCATGAGTATTTCCAAATTCAGACAGTCAGTCCAAACACCTCAGGATTACATAGTGGTCCCACCTCCTTTCAGCCATTGCTTACTTTTTCACCCTTCCTTCCTTCCTTCCTTCCTTCCTTAGTTCCTTCCTTCCTTTCCTTCACTAACGTAATCACTCAAAGCAGATCTGATGTGTGGCTGGCCTGCAAGTCCCAACTGCATGCCTCACCTCCCAACTGTATCACAGACAGACTCATGCTGTTACACCCAGCTACATCTTTAGTCCTTGTCAATGCTTGTTATAAGTCATGATCAGGAGTCCAATCAAAGTAAACATGAGTTGGTCTTCATTATTATTTTGCCAGAACAGGACTATAAGTGTCCCAAAGTTGATTCTAGCCTGTCTGGGATTCAGACATATTGTTACTGCTTGATTATACAATGCTAATTCTGTTTTCCTTCAAATATCTTAGCTTTTAAAACAAAATGAGAATGAATTCAAATGACTGGTAAGACTCTGCTTATAATCCCCATAATCATTCTATCATGTCACAAATTAAGGATTATCAATATTAAGAACAGTGGGTACTAAACCTTATGATGGGGAGAAGGGGAAGTCACATCCTCTTTCTCAGAAGAAAAGTTGTGTACCTGTAATCTAATACTGATGTTTAACACAAGGGTCGGGGAAACACAATAATGCAGCAAACATAGTAGTGAAGACCAACTCATGTTTGCTCTGACTGGACTCCTGATATGGACTTCTAACAAGGCTCAGGGCTGCGGTACTTCCATAGGGTGCCTGACGCCCTGGTTCCTCTCCCTAACATCACAGAAACCTGGGTGGCACAGTGATGCCCACTGGAAAGGGCAAAAGCCATGAATCCAGCACAGCTGTCTGACACAGTGCCAGCAAAGCTGAGCCAGATGCTGCGTTTGCTGTCATTCTGTCTCTCGCTTTTAGGTATGGTCTCTGCACTTGGCATTCTCGGGGACTTTTTTCATTATGATTCATTTTATGTCATTTCCTGAGAAAACTGTGGATGAGTCGTTCTAGAAAAAGTTTTTAAAACTTTTTAAAACTTTTAACTTTATGTGGCTTTAACTTTTTAGAAGTATTCCTTATGCTCTAGAGATCATTAAACACAGATAGGCACCAACAAGAATTCCTAAATGAGGTCATTACTTCATGAATCTTCTTGGGGTATCCATTATTAAGCCAACTCAAACAGTACAATCGGTCTAGGGTAAACACAGACAACTGACCGACTCTGACTGGCCAGGACAATAGGTTACAGATTCAAGGCCTCTTTTTATAATCCATTTAGAGCTGTCTGAAAATGTAGTTTAAAGATAGCGGGGTAACAGGGCACACCACTGGAGGACCACAACTCAGTGAATAAGGTAAACTTTTCTTACTTTATAGTATAGATGATGAAACAATACAATAAAAGAAGTAAGCTATTAGTATTTGCTAATTCATAAAAAGACAGGTTCAGGTATTTTCTGTCTGTCTGGAGTGCATTAAAACTGCAAACACTGCCAGCCCACAAGCAGGCTGTCATACAGTTAGTGTGTTGGCTTTGGAGGAGACATTTTTTTTTTTTTACATTGTTTACGTTGGAGTTATAGAGCTGATAATAAAAATAAAATCTCTTCTATTTGTACTTTCTTAACTGTGACTGAACTTGTAGCCATGGACATGTAATGAAACATCAAACATTTAGTCTGTACTTCTTGGATAATACTATTCTGTCTTTGTTCGGTGAAACCTGCATACATAAAGAAGCACCTGACTGCTGGTCAGTCAGAGCTGTGAGACTGCCCCTCTCCCCTCACTGATTTCTCATCTCCCCTGTGGGCTGCCCTTTCACAAGCCTGGTCAGTCATGCTTATAGCTAGCACTCAGCAGGCACAGTCAGAGGAGCAGAGAGGCTCAAGATCACCCCTGGCTACATAGTGTAAGTCTGAGTTGAGCCTGGGCTATACAGAATACTGTTTTAAACAACAACAATAAGCCGGGCAATGGTGGCTCATGCCTTTAATCCCAGCACTTGGGAGGCAGAGGCAGGTGGATTTCTGAGTTCGAGACCAGCCTGGTCTACAGAGTGAGTTCCAGGACAGCCAAGGCTACACAGAGAAACCCTGTCTCAAAAAACCAAAACCAACCAACCAAACAACCAAACAACCTCCCCACCCCACAAAAAACAAAACAAAACAAAACAAAAAAACAAAAAACAAAAACCAACAAAAAAAAAATAATATCAAAGAACAAGTCCAGCTATTGGGGATGCGATGCCCTGCTCTGGATCCCACAGGCACCTACACTCACACAGGTTCACATACTGCAGACTACACACATAATTAGAAAATCTCAAGCCCGGCATAGTGGGAAAGTCCTTTGAGTCCAGCACTCAGGAGGCAGAGGCAGAGGGTCAGAGTGTCAGAGGGGCGGAGAGGCAGAGAGAGAGAGAGGCAGGTGGATCTCTGTGAGTTAGAGGGCAGCCTGGACTACACAGTGAGGTCTAGGGCAGCCAAGTACCCTGCCTCACAGGAAGGAAAAACAAAAAACAAAAGCCCAGAATAACACCACCAGAAACTACAAAATAAAGACAGTTATGTAGTGGTGCCTTCGCTTTGTGGTTCAGCAGTTCAGAAGTGAACTTGCTTTTCAAGGTGTCCCCAGCTCTGCTCCCCTACACGTAGAATCTGCTTCTCCACACATTGCTCCTGGGCTGCCCTGTGGCTCCATCTGACTAATAAACATACCACAGAAGTGACATATGAGCTCTGGAACCCAGAACTCAGGAGTCCTTGCCGGTTTCTACCTCTGCCTAGAGGTGCAGTATGAAGAAACCAGAAGCTAAAGAGAAATGAGGTGTCTAGTGTGAAAGCCAGCATCAACTGTCTGACATACCAGAGACGGGCTTCTGGACACGCTGACCCACTCAGTCCCCCAGCTGGAGGACACACAGGTGAGCCACTGAGACTACTAGTGTAAGGAACTGCTTGGTCAGCCCCCACAGCATGAGAAAGCAGTAATGTTTCTAAAGGGTCTTAGCTGTTCACAGATGAGCCAGTGCCATTCGAGGCCTCTAGCCTAGGCCCGCCCCGTCACTCACGCTTCTCGGTCTTCTCTCTCCCGCTTGATTCTTTTGAGCTCTCGGACCTTCCATGCCTCATACTCCTCCTCATCATTTTCATCATCAGTATTGAGAGCATCCAGGGCGGCAAGGGATCGCTTGTTCTCCTCTAGCTCTTTCTTGGTCTCTTCTTCTACAATCTGGATAAGGAAAACAATTCAGCTACTGGACTCCATCTCTCCTATAACCTCATTACACACACCCTTGCCTTCAACCCACGGCCACTCCCACAACCTTGAGGGTATACTTTCTCCGCTCCTCAGCCAGACGTTTTGCTTCCTGTTCCAGTTCCTTCTGTCTCAATGCTTCAGCTTCTCTCTCTTGAACTGTCACCCGATCCTTCCTGCATAACAGAGGTCTTGTTAATTGCCCAAAGTCCTTGGAGGGGAACTGTGTGCCTCTAGACCTAGTCCAGTCCAAATCAAGACAAAGCCCAAACCAAGATGAATCTCAGCTCCATTTTCTCCCCAGTACAGAGACTGAACCTAGACTTTTGTGTATGTTAGACATGATAGAATCCCTGCCTTCTTTTTTTTTTTTTAACCTCTTCTTAAGTTTCAAACTTTTTCATTTTTATTCCACTTATTTTTTGAGACGGGGTCTCATTACCTACCCCTGGCTGGCTGGGAATGCCCTGTGTACATCAGGGAGGCCTAGAGCAGAGAGAGATCCGCCTGCCTCTGCCTCCTGAGTACAGGCATTAAGGGCGTGGCACTATCATGCCCAGTTCTTTTTCTAATGCTCACCAAGGCCGGGAGAGGGGAACTGGATGCCCTGGAACTGGAGTTACAGCTGGTTATTATTTGCCAAGTGGGTGTTGGGAATTGAATGTGGAGAGAATCAGTGGTATTAACCGCTGTCCTATCTTTCTAGCCACCTTGTTTGTTTGTGTATTTTTTGACAAGACTTTTATGTAGTTCTTGCCAGTCTCAAAGTCATGGCAATTCTCCTGACTCAGCATTCCAGAAGAGGATTGCAAACAATTATCACAATGCCCAGGTAACAAGCAGTCTGCCAACTGAGCTGTTATCGCTATCCCTAAATAGAGCATGGCTTCTTCCCCATCTCCTGGTAATGGGATTTGAACCCTGGATTTTGGTACATACGAGACAAGTGCTCTACTAAGTACCCATTTCCTCTGCTCTTTTATTCATAACAATTATTATTTTTAAAAAATAAATCTTTAAAAAAATCTCATGTGTTTGGATGTCTGGCTTACATGTCTGTCTACTGAGTGCATGCCTGGTATCCACAGAGGCCGGAGGAGGGCACCAAATCCCCTGGAGAAAGAGTCACACACAGTTATGAGCCACTGTATGGCTTTTGGATACTGAACCCAGGTCTTTTGGAAGAGCAACCAGAGCTACCGCTCTGAGCTATCTCTCCATAATATCGACTGTATTATGTACATGGATGCATGGCATGCACCCATGATGAAGATCAGAGGACAACTTCTGGTATAGTTTTCTCCTTTACCACGTGAGTGCTGGAGATCAAAGACAGCCACCAGGCTTGACATCAAGTACCTTTACTCAGAGAACATACTGCTGGTCCCACGATTTTTATTTTTGACACAAGGTGGCACTATATTTGTCCAGCATGGCCTTGAATTGAATCCTCTTCTCTCAGCCTCTAAAACAGCTGGGAATACAGGCTGTGTCACCAGGCCCAGTTAATTCATCCTAGGTCTGTTTGTTGGGGTTTGCTGTAGCCCATGCATTTCACTGAGACATCTTCTCACCCACCTATGTAGTCAGGCTAGCCTTGAACCCTGGGCGTTTGAGATAGTGTTCTATCCATTATGCCCCAAAATTGTGGCTTACAGGTATGTGCTACAATGTCTAGCTTCCATCCCAGCTCTTTATTGCACCAAAATGTCCTTGGTCGTTGGTAATTGGCAACATAAGAAGGATCTTGCTGGGCTGACTATAAATAATAGGATTCCCAGGCAGTAGGAAAGAAATAAAAATTTGTTTTACAAGCTTAATTTTGTGCTTAAAACATGATTTTCCCTGGAGACTTGTGAAAGTACTTTCCTAACATATGCATGGGTTTCACTTCTAGTACTACTAAAATAAAACAAAAACTCATAGAAAGTTGATTAGCTGGGCTGGAGACATGGCTCAGAGGTTAACAGCACTGGCTGCTTTTCCAGAGATCCTGCGTTCAATTCTCAACAACTACATGGTGGCTCCAAACCATCTACAAGGAGATCTGGGGCCCTCTTTGGTGTGCAGGGATACATGTAGGCAAAACACTGTATACACAGTAAATAAATCAATCTAAACAAAAAGGATTAGCCAGGCATGGTAGCACATGCTTCTGTGCTTCTAAGTCCAGCACTTAGGAGGCTGAGGCAAGAGATCACAAGTCTGAGACCAGCCTAGACCCCACAGTGCCTTTCTGGTCAGCTCAGGCTGCACAACAAGAAACATCTCAAAGTATACAGCACCACCCCCATCCCTGCCCATCTCCCCCCATTACCTTCTGGCAGATATATGCCTCTTAATTTGAAAGGGGGATATGCAAGCAAGCTCTGGTTTTCTGCTAACGTCTGGCTACTTCTCAGAGTCCTCTGTGCTAGCACCGACACACCTAGCACCGGGAGGACTCCCAACGCAGGAAATATTGGACACAGAGCCTTTCTGTCAGAACCAGAACCTAATTATGTGGAGACTGTCGTGGTTTGACTGTTATAGCTCTACTTTCCTTTTTGAGAATCAGAATTCTGTAGCTCAAGCTGCCCCTGCATTAGCAATCCCCCTGGCTCAACCTACTGAGTAGCTGGGAATGTAGGCTCGGCTTAGCAGGTCTGGCAGATACTTACTTTCGAATGAAGACAGGCTTAAGTCGAGGTTCCATTTCATCTTCACTGTCTGTGTACTCCTCATACTCAGACTCTGACTCAGACTCCTCCCCAGAGCGTCCTTCATCTTCCACCTCCATGACTTCCATCTCTTCGTTTTTTCTCTCCTGTGCTCGCTGACGCATCATGCCACGGCGCCGCTCTATTTCCTATCAAGGCACACGTGTAAGGCATGTGTTATTCAAATGGCTCCTGTTTCACAGCTGTTTTGTTGGTGAAAAGACTAAATCCAAGTCTACTACTGAGCTCCTAGCATAGCTTAGATTTTGTCTCAACAGGTTCAAGAAACTCTGATGTGAGTAAGCATAATTCAGATTTCATTTCCAGTCTTATCCCCAACAAACAGGAACGCAATCAGAGTTTAGCTGAAAGTAGACCTTGTGCCTTTATAGCTTCAACAAGGGAGCACTGGTCCCAAGTTTTCTTATACCAAGCGGGGGTGGGGGGCAGGGGAAGGACAAATCCCATGTTTTTCCCTCTTACTTCATCGTCAATTTCTTCCTCCTCCTCCTCACTGCTATCTTCTCGTTCCATGCGCCAAGCATCTCCTTCTACTTCTGAGTCACTTTCTCCTACTACTTCAGGTTCCACTATTTTTCTGTGCCGAGCCAATCTGAAAAGCAGAATTTCCAAGTGTAGTATTAATGACAAAAAAAAAATTATGTTCTTCCCTACCCACTCATCTCTCTTTGCCTCTCAACAGAGTTTTATTTACTCTTTAGCCCAGGCTGGCCTACAACTTGCTATGTACTTTAAACATGGCAATCCTCCTGCTTGACGTCTCTAGAGCTGGGATAACATGTTTGAGTTATCATCCTGACCCCTGACCCATTTTTCAGACAGGGTTTCACTCTGTAGGCCTGGCTGTTCTGGAACTCAACTGTAGACCAGAACAACTGGCCTCAAACTCACAGAGAGCTGCCTGCCTCTGCATCCCAAGTGCTGCGATTAAAGGCGTGTGCCACCACTGCCTGGCTCACACCGAGTCTTAAGATGGAAAAACAAAAGTTCAGATTCAAGAAAGAAACTAGGACAGTAAACAGTAAGAATGTCTGAGAAAGTCATAAGAAATCATACTGCTAGCTCTCTAAAATTACATATAACACACGTAAGTGTACGGGTATATACATACATATATAGTTTAAATGAAAATTCCCTACCTCATTTGCCAACATTTCTCTTTTCCATAGATATAAACTACCGAATCAAAAACCCCAGTATCAGGCATGAGAAGGCCCCTTTCACATATGTTGGTCAGGGGAGTCCAAAAGACTCCCAAAACATAATAGGCTATCACTGATGCTCTTAGTTGCCTCCCAAAGGTTAAAGGCCAAGTCACCATGGCTGAAGACACCATGCATTTGGACAAAGGGTCTGGAGAATCCAAGTGATATCGGATCTGAGAGCCCCCTCCCCAAGGACTAGTTTTCATGGTCCCAGAAGGCACCATACAAGTTTCTCAGAGAGTGAAGTAACCAAAAATCCTACCCAGCTGTGATGCCTATAAATTACAACCACCAGCACGGCATGATAACTTTAGGGGTACAATAATGACACATCTCTTTTGGTGGTAACCAACAGCTCTCTAATTGGACTGAAGACTTGCTCAGGGAAATCATGCCCGATACTGGAAACCTACCCAATTACTCATCTCCTCCCCATTCCCCCACTGATGTGAGGAATTTTGAGGATTACCTATAACTACAACTTTACTAAACCATCTTAATTCCTAAGTGCATCCTAAACATTTAAGCTCGTGTGCACAGAGAAGTGTAGCTCTCCACTCTCATCAAAGCAATGCTTTCTTTGGAACAGAAGGAGACCATTACAAAAAACCAGAACCAATCAAAATTCAAAATACAAGTGATCATGTGGTATCAATCTCAATTGATAATTTCTAGAACATAACTCCCCCACCTGATGCTTGGGGAATATTGTAGAAGAGGGAGCAGAAAGATTTTAAGAGCTAGACGAACAGGAAGGCTGCTGTGAAAATGTATGTCCTAGAAATGTCAGGGACACCACAGTCCCACAAATTCTTAGCCACATGGCTGACCAAACAAGACTATACCAACAGACATACTAACTTAGAAGGGGAAAGTCTCACAGGGCTCCAGCCCCATGCAAAGAACTACAAGCAACTGAAGAATGCAGAGAGTGGAAAAAACAGGTTTCCTAGCCCCCACCCAGTTCTTTCAAAGTTTTTAAAATTTAGTTTTGTTATCGTTGGTGTCCTTGATGCATCAGTGATAGAGACACAGAGAGAGATAGACAGACAACACTTATGACCTATTTCTATAATAAAGACTCCCTGCAACAGACCAACAATAGCCATTTCCTGAAGCTGCCACTCCCTGGCTATGTAACTTTGGCCAGGCCACTCCCCTCACTCCTCGCTGCTTTAGCTCCTCACCTGTAACACAGGTATAGTAGCACCAAACTTACAGGACGTTCTGCAGATTGAGTTAGCAATGTAGCTTATTTGGGACAGCATATATGGAACACAGTAAGCACAGTAGTAGCTACTATCACCTCCAGGAGGGGTCTCAGTTCAGGAAGACATAACTGTAGTCATTACCTCTCTTCCACGTCTTCACTAATGCGGTTCTGTAAACGCCGAAGTCGGGGGTCACTGGATGAATCCTCCTCCTGTTCCTCAGGCTCTGCTTCTTGTTCCTTGGCTTTCTTAATGAACTGAAATTCTTCATCCTCTTCATCTGAGGACTCCATAGGGGCATAATCTGGTCTCTTTCCGGACACATAACGTTTGACCTTCACTTTCTCCATTGAAATCTCACCTGGTCAAGAAAGAGAATGTGTGTTTCAGTATCCTCTTCCCTAATTCCCTTCATCTCTTGGCCTTTATGTCATCTTAACACTTAGTGGGGATCTAATGAGAATGTGCCGCATAGGCTCGGATCTTTGAACACTTGGTTCCCAGCTGTTTGGGTAAGTTTAGGAGGTACAGCCTTGCTGGAGGAAGCATGTCATTAGGGGTGAAAGCTATGTACCATCCCTACTGATTCCTACTGCAGTGCCTGAGTGTTCTGTCTGCTTGTCTGTTTCTCTGCTTCATGGTTGCACCTCACGATATGCACCCTCAGTTTCCTGTTCCTGCTGCCATGACTTGCTCTGCCTTCTCTGTAGCTCTACCTGTCCTGGAACTCACTCTTTAGGCCAGGCTGGCCTTCAGATCAGATTTGCCTGCCTCTGCCTCCAGAGTGCTCCACAAGTGTGCCCACCACTGCCTGGCTCACTCACAATTTTAATTTTTTTTTAAAAGAGCCCTATGCATTTGTATTCAGATGCAGAGCGTCTAGAGGTTGACTCAGATGCATTTATCATGTTCCACCTTGTTCTAAAATTAAATTTTAAGAAGGTTTACTCATGTGTATAACTGTTTTGCCTGCATGTATGCACGCACCCAACACAGGAACACTTGGAGTATGACAAAGTCAGAAAAGGGCTTCAGATCCCCCGGAATTAGAGTCACAGATGACTGGGCCACATAGTCCTCTGTAAGAGCAACAATTGCCCCTAACCACTGAGCCATCCATCCAGCCAAAATACCTTTTTTTTCATAGGCAGGGTCTCTTTATGTACTTTTGGCTGGTGAGGAACCACCACTTTTGGCTTAGTAGACCAAGCTGGTCTCAAACTCACAGAGCTCTGTCTCCCCCTGCCTACTGAGTGCTTAAATGCATATGCCATCACACTTAGTGTTTTTTTCTTTCTTTCTTGAGACAGGGTCTCTCACCGAACCTGTTGCTTGCTGTTTCAGCTATATTAGCCAGCCATCAAGTCCCAAAGATCTCCCTCCGTCTCTTCTCCCCACAAAGGGTTCTATATGGATGCTATGGGGTCTGAACTCAGGCACAGTAAGGGTAGCTATTTTCCTAGCTTCTCCACTGAGATGCAGCCTTCACAACATAACTTAATATTCTTTTTTTTGGGGGGGGGGGTTGTTTTATTGAGACAGGGTTTCTCTGTGTAGCCCTGGATGTCCTGGAACTCACTCTGTAGACCAGGCTGGTCTCAAACTCAGAAATCCCCCTGCCTCTGCCTCCCGAGTGCTGGGATTAAAGGCGCGCGCCACCACTGCCTGGCATAACTTAATATTCTAACTTTACCAATTTCTACCTTCTTTTCCTCTAGCTCTTGTGCTGAATCAGATGATCTCTTCTAAAATACAAACAAGTTGGAGCTCAAGAGGTGGCTCACAACTAAGAGGACCTGCTGCTCATGCAGAAGACCTGGATTAATTTGTCAGCATGTACATGGCAGTCCATAACAGTCTGAAATTCCAGTTCCAGAGGATTCCATGCTCTCTTCTCGCCTCTATGGGCACTGCACCCCCATGGTGCACATCCATACATGCAAGCAAAACATTCATACACTTAAAAATAAACAAACAAAACAAACCATTCCAGTGAAAAGAAAGATTATACAAACGAATCAAATTATTTCATACAACCAGGAAACCCTTTTAATCAAACAGGGCAAATCAAAGTTAGCTTTGGCTATAACACACCAGCACAGCACAGATCTCTAGCTCACTCTCTTCTTATATATTTATTTTTGTTATTGTTGGGTTGTGACTAGCCTTTGACGGCTGAGCCGTATGTGTATCATCATCATCTTCATCATCATCATCATCACTTACAGTAGTAGTAACGATGCTGTGTGTGGATATGTGCACAAGTGGAGGTATTGGCAGAGGCCAGAGGTGTCTGATCTCCCTCGTATTAGGGTTACAGGTGGTTGTTGAGTCGCCTGACGTGGGTGCTGGCAATTGAACTTCGGTCCTCTGGTTGAGCAGTATGCCCTCTTAACCACTGAACCATCTCTCCAGCCTCCTCTACTTTTTATTTCGAGAGACGATCTCTAAATCGATCAGATAGATGCAAGTGGATCCCGCTTCTCAAATCTCTATGCCACTGGCGAACTCAGGTGGGACGGAGGAAGAACCTGAAGCTAGGTTTTAATGGTCAGTCGAGCTGGTATGGTCGGCGTAAGGCAAGTTTGGTTTGAGAGATACTGAGGACTAAAGAGGTAAGATCCGACCGGAGGGGAGGGGAGCCAGTACCTTTCTCGTTGCGAACTGGGACGGCCCCAGCCGTAGACTGGATGGGCGGCTGCTTCATGAGTGCGCTTGGGACCGACATGGTGACGGCTGCCGCGGAGACTCTCCAAAATGGACTGAATGCTAACAACGAAGAGCAAGGAGCCGAAAACCACTTCCCACCGAGCTTTACCCGACACTGCTGCGCGACTGACAGAAACAACTTCCGGCAGACGTAGAGGAACCGGAAGTATACAACAGAGGATTGTGGGAAATCGGAGGAACGCGGAGCGCGTACCGCTGAAAGGGCTGGGCTGAAGTTTGCACGTCTTCTGAAGCAACTTTCCCGCCTTCAACCGTTCGAGATTTGGAAGATCCTTCTGGCTGACAATTGCTTATTTTGCGTTTTGGTAAGGGTCGGGAAGGTTCGGATTAAAGGTTTCATTTATTATTTTTTGAAGAAACCGAGCAAATTACGAAGGACTGTGTGCATATTGTTGAAAACTGAGTCGTGTAAAGAGTTTGATCCGGATACGTGGATCACTCTTGTAATCCAGCATTTGCGGGGGTGAAACAGGATTGCCCGGTTTTGGAGATCAGCCTGGTCATCAGGATAAGACCCTGCCTCCAAGAAAAGAAAGAAGAGAAAATCCTTTAGCGGGTATCTGTTGGTTGGGACACACACACACCTTTACTTCTAGCATTGGGAAGACCCAGGCAGGTGGATCTCTGAAATTGAAGCTAGTCGGTCTACATAGTGAAAATTCTGGGAGTCCAATACTATATAGAACTTTAAAGGTGCTATTAATAGAATTATCAAATTATTTCACTTGGGCCTTTCTTCGTGAAGATAGGAAATTGAGAAACTTATAGGTAGTGAGGGTTTTCACTAAACAAGGACGGTGCTTACAACCAGAAAAGCCTTTAAAAGCTGGAGTATACAGAAATTTTTATTTCCTGTTTTTTTTACTTTGAAGCTGTGTTGCCCAGGCAGGTTTGTTTGTTTGTATTTGCCTCTAAGTTGTTTGGTTTTTATTTCCTTCCTGAGTATCTAGGATTCTCTATAGGTGTGCCTCTTCACTGGACATAAAAATTTTATATTACAGGCTTATCAGCCTATAAGGTTGTGTTGCTGAGCTGCAGGTGAAGTTCAGTGGTAGAGCACTTGCCTGTTCTGAGCACAGCTTAGCTTGGAGTAGGGAATTCCATGGGGAATAAATGTGTTGGGAAGATAATTGGTTTGATTCTTGACTACTCAAGAGAATGCTAAGAAAAGGCTTAAAAAGGTCCTGACTTTATGAAAGACAGTGTGGGAAAATCACATTTGGTAATGCCCATATTCTGAGGCTTCCTTCCCCCCCCCCCAACTTGAGACAGAGTAGTATGTATCACAATCTGGCCTCTAACTCTCAAAGTAATAGAGGATGATCTGGAAGTTCTGATCCTCCTGTGTGGATTGCCTAGAGCTGAGATTACAGGTGTGGGTCGTCATGCTTGGTTTCATGTGGTGCTGGGGATAGAATCCAGGGTCTTTTGTGCATTCTAGGTAAACATTTTACTGGCTTACATTCCCAATCTCTGGCTTAGCTTTTAAACTCCGCTTGAGGCACTGCCCCCAGACCAAGTTTTGCTGTTGTAGCTAAGACTGGTTGGATTGTTCCTTGCTATCATCTGTTACACCAGTGCTCAGGATGGGTTACAGTCCTTTGTCAACACTGGCCATCTGTAGGTTTTCTTTACTTAAAAACAGGTGGATAGTCATGTGCAACTTAAACCAGCATTGTCAGTGCTTGGAAAGCAAGCAACATGCCAGGCAGTGGTGGTGCACGCCTTTAATCCCAGCACTTGGGAAGCAGAGGCGGGGGGATTTCTGAGTTCGAGGCAGGCCTGGTCTACAGAGGGAGTTCCAGGATAGCCAGGGCTACACAGAGAAAAAAGGCTGTCTCGAAAAAAGAAAGAAAGAAGGCAACACAAAATACTTAGTTTTTTTTTCTTTAACTGCTCTCTCTGTCTTTGTGACAGGGGTTCACTTAATACAGCTTCCAGTGAACTTCCTATACAGCTGATGACTTGAATTCCTCATTTACCTGCCTCCACCTCCCAAGTGTGGATGACAGGTGTGGATCATCATGCTTAGCTGCTCCCCTTATTATGATTTAACAATGTACAGTCATGGTGAGGCGTATTGTTCTTGTAGTGATATTGCAAGAAAGTGGCCAGAAGTATAGGAAGAATGTTTAGAGTGTGTGTGCAGGCAGGGTGATTGCACACCTCTGTGGTGGAGGGGACAGGGTTGTGCATTTGTGTACATCTGTGGACATGGAGGACAGAGGACAATCTAGAATGTCCTTCCTCAGGACATTTATAATATTCTTATTATCATTGGGGTGGGTGTGCCTTGGTGCACATATGAAGATCAGAGGACAACAGTGAGTAATAGCCCTTATGTAGTCTCTGGGAGTAAAATAATGGAACTAGGCTTGGGTGGCAAACATCCTTTCCTGTTGCATCATCTCCCTGGTTTTTGAGACAGTGTCTGTGTTTAGGTTAGTCAGTTTAGCCATGGAGCTGTAGAACTCCCCTTGCCTTGCATCGCCTGTGCAGGGATTGTAACCCTGGCTTTTTAATTTGGATGCTGGGAATCCAACACAGGTCCTTATGCACGGACCTTACAGACTGT
>JADRCH010000391.1:0-10017 GCA_019843965.1 Rhynchomys soricoides | reverse complement strand
TTCTTCTTCTTCTTCTTCTTCTTCTTCTTCTTCTTCTTCTTCTTCTTTTTTGGTTTTTTTGAGACAGGGTTTCTCTGTATAGCCCTGGCTGTCCTGGAACTCACTCTGTAGACCAGGCTGGCCTCGAACTCAGAAATCCACCAGTCTCTGCCTTCCAATGTGCCCCTATTCTTAATTGCTAGGGTGGTTAGAGCAGACTTGGAACCTTGCTACATGGCTCACAGCTGCCATCCTGTCTTCATTTTCTCCTCTGTACAAGTGGAGGAATCTGCTGGCTGCCTTTACCGCCCCTTTGTGGCTATTATGTGTGTGGCACTTTATTTTTCTGAGACTGAGAGGAGAAATGAGATTTTTTTTTTCCATCCCAGTTGATTTAGTTACTCACCCCCCACCTAAGGTTAAATCCTTCTTCTCAAGATGAGCTACACCCATTAAATTGCCCATGAGACAGCATCCAGACCAAAATCAGTCTCTCCCTATGCTGTTTCACAGGGTGGAAAGGACAAAGACCTCATTTCTCCCCTCCCCCCCAGGGAACAGGATCAACCCTGTTCCCAGGCCAGATATGATTATGTAGTTTTGAACTTGGAGCTGTCAGTCGATGGAAGGTTGTTCCTCATCCATTGCAACAAAGTTAGCATATTTTCCTTGGCTCAGCAGTATTATTTCCAGGTGTGTGGGGCAATCTGCTTCTCTGCTCACCTTCCAGCTGTTTTACCCACCTCTTTGGTTGCACTGGCCTGGGAACCTAGGGTTAAAGACACCTCACCCCAGAGCAGCACAGCCTTTGAAATGGCAAAAGTCATAGAAAGCTCTACATGGAGCTTAATCAGTTGTTCTCATAGGATCCGGAAGATTGGAGTGTTGACAGTAATGCAGCCAGGGGAAGTTTGAGGTCATACTATTTCAGGGGGCAATAGACTCTGTGAAAACTTTAGCGAGAGATCATTTGTGTGATATTTTGGTGAAACATCTTTCTTACTTGGCTTATACCCTGACATATTTTGTAGGGCAAAATTTAAAACTGATGGACTGATTTCTATATTTTTCTTCTATTTGTATGTATTTGTTCCCTTTTCTCATGTATTTATTTATTTATTCAACATATCTACAGAGCAGTAGTGATAAAAGCTGCATGGTATTGGAACAGAGTCAGACACGTTGATCAGAGGAATAGAATTGAAGAGCCAGAAATAAAACCACACACTTACAGACACTTGATCTTTGACAAAGACACAACAAAATATTCAATGGAAAAAAAGAACGCACCTTCAATAAATGGTGCTGGTCTAACTGGCTGTCTTTATGTAGAAAAATGAAAATGAAAATAGACCTATATTTGTCACCTTGCACAAAGCTCAAGTCCAAGTGGGTCAAGGACCTCAACATAAAACCAGATACACTGAATCTAATAGAAGAAAAAATGGGAAAGAGCCTTGACAAGGGGGGGAAATTTCCTAAACAGAACTCCAATGGCTCAGGCTCTAAGATCAAGAATTGATAAATGGTACCTCTTGAAACTGGAAAGCTTCTGTAAGGCAAAGGATAAAGTCAATAAGACAAATTGGCAACCTACAGATTGGAAAAAAAATCTCCATTAACCCCACAACCGATAGAGGGCTAATATTCAAAATGTATAAAGAACTCAAGAAGCTAACCACCAAAAAACCAAACAACCCACTAACTGAGAACTGAGAGTTCACAACAGGAGAATTGCAAATGGCTAAGAAGCACCTAAAAAAATGTTCAAAGTCTTTAGTGGTCAGGGAAATGCAAATCAAAACATCCCTGAGATTCCATCTTACATCAATCAGATTGGCTAAGATCAAAACCTCAGGTGACAACACATGTTGGCGAGGATGTGGAGAAAGAGAAGCACTCTTCCATTGCTGGTAGGATTGCAAACTGGTACAACCACTCTAGAAATCAATCTGGAGTTTCCTCAGAAAATGGGAAATAGATCTACCTGAAGACCCAGCAATATCACTCTTGGGAATATACCCAAAAGATGCCTCACCAGGCCACAGAGGCACTTGTTCCTCTATGTTCATAGCATCTTTATTTGTGATGGCCAGAAGCTGGAAACAACCCAGATGTCCCACGATAGAAGAGTGGATACAAAAATTGTAGTTCATTTACACAATGGAATACTGCTCAGCTATTAAGAACAAGGACATCCTGAGTTTTGCAGGCAAATGGATGGAACTAGAAAATATCATCCTGAGTGAGGTAACTGAGACACAAAAGGGCACGCATGTATGTACTCGCTAATAAGTGGATATTAGCTAAAAAAAAAGAGTACAGAATACCCAAGATACAGTCCACAGAACTCGAACATCAACAAGCTGAAGGATCCAAGTGAGGTGGGAGGGAGAAGAAACCAATCACAAGTGGGGATGGAGAGAGGGACCTAGGAAGGAAAGTCGACTGGAGGGGGGGGTGGGGAGAGGGGAACCTTAGCTGGTATTGGGTGAGGGAAAAGGACTGAAGCCCTGAGGTCCAGCAGAAAGAATGGAAACAGGCAACCTTGGGAGGTAGAAGGTTGGAGGAACCTTCCAGAATGCACCAGAGACCTGGGAGGTGAGAAACTCTCAGGAATCAAAGGGAGGGACCTTAGATGAAATGCCTGACAGTAGGGAGAGGGAACTTATAGAGCCAACCTCCAGCAGGAAGACAGGGCATGGAGTGAGGGATGGGATTGCCATCCCACAGTCAAAACTCTGATCCATAATTGTCCCTGTCTGAAAGAACTGCAGGAATGGAAATGGAGAGGAGCCTGAGGGAAAGAAGGTCCAGAGACAGCCCCAAAGTGGGATCTAGCTGAAGGGAAGGTGCCAAGGTCTGACACTATTACTGAGGCTATGGAGTGCTCACAAAAAGGGACCAGTATGACCGCACTCAGGAAGACCCAACAAGCAGCTGAAAGAGTCAAATGCAGATATTGGCACCCAACCAATGTACAGAAGCTGCTGACCCCTGTGGTTGAATTAGGGAAAAGCTGGAAGAAGCTGAGGAGGAGGAGGACAACTTTGTAGGACGACCAGCAGTCTCAATTAACCAGGACCCCCGATATCTCATAAACACTGGACAACCAACCAGGCAGCATACACCAGCTGATATGAGGCCCCCAACACATACACAGCAGAGAACTGCAGAGTCTGTGTTCAATCAGAGATGATGCAACTAACCCTCAAGAGACTGAAAGCCCCAGGGAGTTTATAGGTTAGGTGGAGTAGGGGTTGGGGAGTGGGAACATCCTCATAGAGACGGGGTGGGGAGAAGGTATGGGATGTGGAATAGTCAGAGGGTGGATGGGGAGGGGAATAAAATCTAGAGGGTAAAAAAATAAATAATTAATTATGAAAAAGAACATAATTAGGGCTGTATTATACTTATTATAGGAAGAGAATAGGCAAGAATCCTATCTAAAAACCAATGGCGTGGTTTGTGTTGGGTGTTAGAAGACTGGTTTTTTTGGTTTTCTTGTAAGGCCTGTAGTTTTGTGGAAACTCTAGAGGAATTTTGGACTAACCTGTATAAGTAAGGTCAGATTCAACCACTGTCTTTCCTCTACTAAAACCTTGTGAGATATATGAAGAGTTAAAATGTAAGGAAATATTCTTAGCACCATTATTAACATGAATTATGTTTAGAAAGTTGAAATGTGCTTCTATTATGAGTTTGACAACATTCTAGAGCCCTTCAAAAAAGGATGTAACTTGAACCAGCTGCTTGCTTCTTCAGACCCCTGCATGAAGAACATGTACCTGCTGAGTAATAAGAAAAGCCAGCTGAAGTCCAAGGACATGAAATAGGATACCTGATTAGTTCTACAAATCTGTGAGTTTGATGACAGAATCTCCTACATCACATTTAAATCTGGGAGCAGGCACGATTAGTGTAATGAAGGACACAATCTATTAGTGAGATGTTGTTCTATATTTGGTAAATATAGCGATTAGATTTGGCTTCAGTATTTAAAAAGAGTGTTCAGTTTTCCTCAGCTGTATATAGACCCTGCCATGCAGTAGTAAGTCAAGGCCTTTTCTTTCATCTGGGATATTGAGATACATCTATATATGACAAAGAGAGTCAGGAGGGAGAATTTATTTTCTAAATAACATTTCATATGATCAAACATAATATTTGAGGACTCTTGTCCCTTCAATTGCTAAAGAGACACACTGCATTTTGAAAGTGATCATACATTACATATTTACATACATTAAGATTACATATTTAGCAAAATCAACTTCTGTTTACGTTCTGTTAAGGCCTACAGAAATTTTATATCTAGGTTATCACTTGATCTTCTGAAGAATCTCTGTATCTTCAAGCTTTTCTTTGTACTATTTTCACCCTTAGTGAACATTACTCGATATCCTTGCTTGGACTGACTGTGACTTCCCTCGGAATCTCTGAGGGAATCATCCCTGTATTTTGATTCTTCTCAATGTAGACTGGAGTTGGGATAGAATTAAACATAGATTACAGGCAGTTTGTCATAAATGTTGATCTGAAGACAGAGATTTTAATCCCATGTGTATTTCCTTTATGTCTCATAATCTACGTGCCTTAAATACCTCACTTATTCCTTCAGAACTTCCAAAGGCTTTGTAGGTTTTTTTGTTCTTCTCATTTTAGAAATTTCCATCGTAATTTATATATTAATCCTTCTTTATTAAAAGCATTTCCATCTTTAGATCATTCCAACAATTTATAAATGTTAATATCATAAGATACAATAGGTTTAACAAATAAATTCACAATCTATTGTGAGAATATTTTTTCAGGGGTGGGGAATAAGCAATGTAGATTCCCTCTTTCTAAGTTCTCAGGGGCACCACATATCAAAATTATCATAGTTCACCCTAGGATAACTGTGAAGTTATTGGTTCTGCTTACAGAAAATTGACAAAGTATTTCTTTTGCGGGGGGTGCAGAGAACTTTATTGATGCAACAAAGTATTTCTTATGAGACTGTAGATGTCCTGCAATCAGTACATTAAAAATACTTTACTCAGTACATCAGGAGACAAATTCACATTACCTAAATATTTATCCCACTTCCAAATTGTACAAATACTGGCCAGTCATGTCCTCTTATTTGATAGAGGTTCAGTAATATTTAAAAAGCCCTGCTGTGATTACTTTAATTCAAAAGAGCTGAAGATATGAAAATGGTTGTTGTTTAACTTAGAAGATAAGACACAAACCCTGTGCTGATCGTTCAATCATTGTATATTTGTTTTTAAAGAGGCTCTACTGGACTGGATATAAATATCTTTTAAATTATTAACACATTTATGTCTGTATAAAAATTCAAATATGTATATATCATAATTAAAAGCACAGATACGTTATTCTTGTATGAGTGAGGACAGAGTCCATTATGAATAACATCTCCTGGCTTAGGAGTAGTAAGCTCTTTAAAAGTAACTAGAATCTTAAGAGATAGAGACCACGTTATGTACTAGAATTGGGATAGGGTTCAATGAAATACCACAGTGACCAGACTTGTATGATTATACTTATCATGTCCTTAAAAAAAGACAGATATATATATATATACACTCATGTTACCTATTCCAAAGAAAGATTCAGACTCGTATTATCATTCTATATTCATTTTGCCTGTCTGTATGTGTTGATTAAATTCATTTTTGTATTTTCATATTAATTTTTAAGTTTAATTTATTATGAATAAAATAAACGTAGGCCAAGTTAACCAGTTTACTTTACTTGTAATCAAATTGCTATTACGTACATGGTAGGAATTATAAACCATGATCTCGTGTGTATAGTCTATACACAAGTAATAAAAGGGCAAATTTTAATAAGCTATGAATTTGTGTTTATTGCTTGTCTGGGAATTGTTTTTCAGAACTTTCATTATCATGTGAAAACTTCACATAGAGGTCTTTAGAAAACATATTTTTAGTTTGGGCAAAAAATGGTGTCTAGAGCAGAAGAGTACTGAAGGGCATTTTATCTCAGAGGAAAATTAGCTGCTGAAATAGCTGACAGTGAGACCTAGCATAGAGTCTTTTTACTTTATATGTTTAGTGTTTTGATTTTTATGTGGAAAAGGAATATTTTTCCCCACTGTATTTGGAATTTTGGATGTTTCTTTTAACTTAATAGGCATCTTCTTCTTTAGTTTAGGCAATTTTTCATTTATGATTTCATTGAAAATATTTTCTAGACCTTTGAGCTGATATTCTTCTATGACAATCATTTTTTGGTTTTGCCTTCTCATATGTTGCAGAATTCCTGGTTGTTTAGTGCTAGGAAACTTTCAGAATCTATATTTTTTTCACCAATGTATCCATTTTCTTCTATTCATCTTTAATGACTGAGATTCTCTCTTCCTTTCTTGTTCTGTGGCTGAACCTTGCCTCAGTAGTTGTCAGTGTAAACACAATTTCGATGGCCTTCTCTTAGGTACTTAGCAACTGCTTAAGTCATTACCTGCCTCCATCACCTGTTGCTGTTGCCAAGTGTGCTTTATATACATGTTCCTCCAGCTACAGCAGCTCTCTATTTTTGTTCTCTGTCTCTGTTCTCTGCACATATCCCCTGTCTATCCTCTTTCTCTAACCTCATGGCTCTCTTTCTGCTCCCTATCTGTGTGCCTGTCTGCAGGTCCTCTTCTGTCCCTCTATCCCTTTGCCAGGTTCTCACTCCTATCCCTGCCTCAAAACAACTTCTTTTGTACCTTATCTGTTGCATGTTTTAATTTCTCAGGACCTGCTGTGATACGATAGCTTGGATTTCTTATATTCCTATGCTGGTGTAATGTAATCAATGTGGTAAAGCCTTTTTATGTCACAATAGTCTTCAAAGACATAAAAGAACCCATACTGGAGAGAAACCTTATGAATGTAATCAATGTGGTAAAGCCTTTGCAGGTCACGATAATCTACAAAGACATAAAAGAACACATACTGGAGAGAAACCTTATGAATGTAATCATGAATTAAGTGGGACATGGGTGCTGAGGATTATTTCAACTCTGGAGATGGTTCTTATGATGGCAAAGAATATTGCTGCATTTTGCCATTGTCTGAAGCTTTGTCTTTGTCTTTGAGGCTAAGGTAAAAAGGTTAATTGCATTGTCAAAGGAAGTCTCAAAAAACCCTGCATAGACTTTGGCCTGTGGCTACCCTCATGAGGACAGTTTGGATCAAGTATAGCAAACTCAGAAAGGAAAAATACAATATGTAAGGTTCAAAGAGCAAAGCATCACCAGGAAGTTTAAAGAAACTAAATCCTGTGATCAAGGATCTTCAATGGTATTAAAGGAATGGTTATGTTAGTGCAAGATTCCATCCAGCTAAACTTATGGTGTTACAGTTGGTTATTGTTCTCATGTGGATATATGGAGATATAAGTATGCATCAAACTAATAAGGGATGGATTGTGATTGCTATTCTGGGTTTTCAATTTAAGATCTAAAAGGAAAAGCTAAGGTCCAGGCATGGTGTTACATGCTTTGTATCTCGGCATTCAGGAGACAGAGATATGCAGATCTCTGAATTCAAGGTTAGTCTAACAAGCAAGTTCCAGGACAGCCAAGTTTAGGCAGTGAATTTGTTGAAAATAGAAAGCTGATGATAATGATGATAATGCCTCAGCAAGCAGCAGAACTCAGCAGCCTTATCCATGTGGCAAGAATAGAAAGAACCAATGGGACAATTGATTCTGGCTAGCTGTAGCTAAGAATTTAGAGGTGATGAAGAAGAAAGCAGCATCACTGAGGTGAAATCTTCTGGGAAGCATTTTCTGAGTGACAAAGAAGGTGTGTTCCAGAGATCACCAAGCTTGGACCTAGTGGTGTAGCTGGACTTGGTCGTGTGTAACAATCACCCTGGTGGTACTGGTTTCAAATGCATGAAGTTATCATGCAGAGCAGTTGAGGCTTGGCACCATTGAACGAACATAAGGGAGGCTATCAGTCAAGCCTAGTTGCAGCAGAAGAACCCAGCATACTGATGATGCCAGTACCATGGGATGAGCAGTAAGTACAGCAGGAGCAGTAAAGTGGAGTCAACCAGAGCTTAGAGTGTTATAGAGGGCAGAGCTGAAAAAGTGACCCAATCTCTTTGGAAGAGCAGAATCATGTGTGGATTCCAGACATTGAAACAAGAAGCTGTAATACTGAAGTTACCTTGGGGATCCCAAGATTTTGAGATGTTAGAACTGTGGGATACCTGCTCAGGAAAACTGCTTTCCAGGGAATAAAACCAGCCAAATAGAATTGTGCTGCAGTGAACAAAGCAGAAAGGAGTTGGAGATCTGAAGAATGCTTTCACATCAGACATGGAGATGCAGAGTTTGGAGACTTCCCAGCTGGCTTTTGGACTTCTTTTTTGGTCCAGTACTTCCTCACAATGGCATTTGGGAATGGTGAGGTATGTCCTGTGAATTTGGAGGTATATGATGTGCTTTCTGCTTTTCAAAATTTAGGGGATTACAGTTGCATGATAGAATTAATCTCAAAAGAGTCTTTGAACTTTGGACTCTTAACGGTTTTGAGACTGGTATAGATGATGGGGACTTTTGAAGTTAGAGCTCATGTATTCTGCATTATGCTATTTTTAAGTATGGTCTCCATACACTCATGTTTGAACAGTCCCATGGGGGCCAGGTGGTGGAATATGTTAGTTTAAATATGCTTAGCTAAGAGAGTGGCACTATCAGAAGGTGTGGCCTTGTTGGAGGAAGTACATCATTATGGGCTGGGCTTTGAAGTTCCTCCCAGTGCTGAATAGGCCCTACTTATAGCTCCCTGGAAGACAGTTTCTTCCTGGCTGCCTTTGGATAAAGATGCAGAACTCTCAGCTTCTCCAGCATCATATCTGATATCATGCCTGTCATGCTTCCTGCTATGATGAAAATGGACTAAACCTCTGAAACTATAAGCCAGCCCCAATTAAATGGTTGATTTAAATTAAAGGAGTTGCCTTGTTCATGTCTCTTCATAACAATGGATACGCTAAGACAGAAACACTGTGAGTGTATTTAATGTGCTCAAGCCTTTGCACAATTCTGTAGTCTTCATTTTCATGAAAGAATATGTGCTAGAGAGAAACCTTATGAATGTGTTTAGTATAAAGAAGCCTTTGCACACCTCTATAGCTTTCATCATTATGAAACTATTCATACTGGATAGAAATTCTATGAATGTTAGCAATGTGGCAAAGCATTTACGTTATGGGGTCCACTGCATTCCAACACAATTCAAACTCCAAGGCAATGCAAATGATAAGAACTTTTTGCAGTCAACTCGCTACTGATAAATCCAGACCATGAAAATATATTCAGAAGCTTACCTGAATTACACACACACACACACACACACACACACACACACACACACACCCCGAGCCAGAAAGTGGTATAGATTCCAAACCTGAAAACCTCAAACATCCATGCCAAGTTACAGCTACATTTCTCACCAATCAGGATTTTCTTCTGTAGTTACTCTATGTCAAATAATACAGAATGTAAGTTTTATGGTTTAACCTATCATACCCATTGGTTCTTTTGTGGTTAGAAACAGGCATTTTATTTTGAGGAATAAAATGTGAATACCAAATTATGGTTAGGAACAGTCATTGTGTTTTGGGGGAATATAACATGAATGATGGAAGCTTGCCAGATACTGTGTCCCTATGACCTGGGACTTGAACTTAGCTTCAACTTATGATTAAATGGATGTTGGTAACAGAAAGGTAGTCCTTAGGGCAAGCTACTTTTGCTTGTTCCCAACATTTGTATAGTATAGCCATCTTTGACTATATAACAGAACACATATTGAAGAGAAATCTTACAAATATAATCAGTGTGATGAAACCTTTTCAATGATTTTGTTGTCAACACTTTCTGAGACTTTGATCTAGTATTCTGCTTCCTTTATTCCTAGTATTCTTCTGTTTCATCCTTTTACAATGGACTGGATTTTCTGGATATTTTAAGTCAGGAAGTTTTAGATTTAACATTTTCTTTGTCTGA
>JADRCH010000388.1:0-13288 GCA_019843965.1 Rhynchomys soricoides | reverse complement strand
TATAGTATGTGAATATATTATTAGAATACTTTACTAGTATTTGAAAAGAAATATTAAATTTAATAATGTAGTACACTTTTTAAAGGTTTATTGTTATGATAAATATGAAATACTATCTTTGGAAAAAAGAAATTCTCTAAAATCAGTGAATTTCATATAAGAAAAGGATATGTGAAAGACTATTATTTTGGTTTTAGAAGAAAATGATTCATTGGTATATTACAGTCTATGATTATTTCAAGAGGTATTAAATTATCGATATAGTCCCCAAATGTAACCATGTAAAGATGCTAAATGTGATTAGGCTGAGCAAAACCTATCGAGGTGCTCACAAAACTTAAAAGACATTATGTCTAGTTAAAATCAAGAGAAAAGTGTAATAGGGAATAACAACTTTGACAAAACTTCTGGGATGTGTCAGCTTTTGGATAAGCAAGAGCAATATTTTCACAGACTAGTGTACATTATAGAATAGGTTGAGTATTCTTTAAATGCTTCTGAAAATGATGTTACAAAGCTTTTACTTAGAATTGTCATAAACCTGGAATTTACTTTAAAAACTTGGAAAACTTCTTCCAAGATAATGTTCAGGCCAACCATGACACTAATGATGCTAAAAATATATGTAATGAACTTGAAGGAAAAAAAAGAAACATTCATGGGGCAGGTGGTGCTGATATCTTCTTAAGTATTTACCTCTTCACAAACTTTAGGTAATTACTTATCTACCTTAAGCTTTTTACAATGTATTTACTTTCTGTCTAGTGGGAGTCGGAACACATGATTAAATAGTAATTTTTTTTTTTTTTTACAATTGACAAAACTAAATAAAAGTAGTTTACCTAAGAGATATTGAATAGTGTGAATTTCTGTTTCTCTGACCGCACTATTTCCAAATGCTCCTTTGGTTGACACAGCATTAATCATGAAATTAAGTTACATAGCTTGAGAGGTTTGAGGAGGATTTATTATGTAGCATTTTAACTTAAGGCTAGAGACATTGTGGCAGCTGGTTAGTGTTCCAATAATATGGTAAGCTATGAATAGAAGTACAGTTGAGTATGGGAGTCTCTGAAAAATACAAAGCTAGTGTCACTGAATTCCAGGCAGGCAATTCTTTAAGATAGCATCAAGCAAAATCAAATTCTTCCCATCACGGTCTCTTCAAATCAATATAGACCAGTGGAAGTAGCCACCAGACACTCACTTTCAGCCTCTTCTGTGCCTTTTTTAGTTTGCAATTATTTAGTTCATCTTCATTACCTCCCACACCTACAGAGTATGTGTTTACTATATTTTGACCAACATAGGCAACCAAAAGTTGCTTTTTCTTGTGTGAAGAGTTGAGGTTGAGTACAGTTGTTATAGAAGATACATTGTAATCTAGTGTTATTTGTCCTAAAGACATTAAGGTATATTTCAATACCTGATGAAAACCTGATGGATTATATTTATTAGTACTTGTGGAGTGGTATGTGGAAAAGGATGTTTCTCAGATATAAAAAATAAAAATAGAAGGAGAGAATAATAAAACATTAAAAAATTCAACAACAATGAAAATCCAAAACCAAAGCATACAAAAAACCTTCATAGAGATGACAAAAAATGATATGGTATATTTAACCTTCTCTTTTTGTGCCTCAAGCATTCATATCTTAGTTTGTAATGTCAACATAATGATTCTTATGGAAGGGATCTTCCATTCTGAATAATTTAGGAAACTCATTTTGAGGAATGTCACTTTTATTTCTACTTCAGTTTGATATTTTGCTTTGGCTTTTTAAATTATAAATGTAGTTGCCATCTACTGTTCATGATAAATAAAAATGCACAACATATGAATTACAGGAAAATATCTTTAAAATCTGAATGACATTAACAATATTACATAAGAATCATTGCATTCAAAATGCAATAGAGAATACTTCATTAGAAACAATCAAGAATGTTATATATTGCAAAAGATGTTGAACTTCTGTTTGAGAGTGATAAATACTGAAGATGTATAGATTTTCAGTTCTCTATGAATAGGAAATTTCTCAACTTAAGCTTTAAGGTAAATGTAGTATGAAAGGAAAAATGATCAAGTCAGGAACAGAACATTGATTAAGCCAAATACTTGGTGAAGACACAATTATTTTCAATATAATGTAATGTAAATTATTTTAAATTTATTCTTAAATAAGTCCCATGCTTTTTATCAATTGATATAGAAAATAAACTCATTATAAAAATTCACAGTATAAAGATTGATTATAAAATTTTCAAGAGTTATATATTTAATGAAATAGTTAGGTTGTATTTAATAGAAATGAATTTTTCCATATTATTTGACCTAGAAAGATCACCAGGTCATCAGGGTAGTTATTAATTTTATGCAACATTTTTTAAATAAAGAAAGCATTAATTATAATATTGAAACAAAGTCACAATACTATATTTTCTTGTAGTTTGAGTACATGACAATGTTTACACATTGCACTAATGTTATGCTTTTTTATTGATACCATTTACTAAATTACTTGATTAGATATTTTCATAATTTTTTAAATAGTGGAAGAGAGTTCTGGAGAGATAGATGAGTAGTTAAGAGCACTTATTGCTCTTATAGAGAACCTGAGATTGATTCCTAGCAAGTACCCTGTGGCTCATCACCATCTGTAACCCTGTTTACTGAAGAGCCAATTCCTACTTTTTAACCTCTCTGGAAGTAGGAACATACATGGTGTACATACAAAAGTGCAGGTAAGCATTCATGCTTCCCAGGAAAAGTTACACATATGATATATATATATATCCAGGTGAAGTGTTTATACACCCAAAACAAATACATTTAAATGCATTGACAATAGTAGAAGAAATATATCTTTCAAATTTGGATACAATTACCTATGATATGATTAAAGATATACAGAAAGGGCATTTTTTATCTGTATTGGTTTTTAGACTCTACCTTAGACCAATTCACAGCTGTTATTAAAATGTACTATAGGCATATCAGGGATTTGAAAGAGTACAGTAAATAAGTGAACATATCCAGAATAAATTTATATGTATTATATTAAATAGATCCAGAATATATTTAAATATAATACAGTTAACTTGATATGGTTGCTTTCATGTAATGTCCCTATATTATGATGATATTTTCATAAGGAAATTGTACAAAGTCCTTGCTTTGAAAAATCTAATGTAAAATTTCCCCATTAAAAAATGACATTGTGAAAGGAAGTGAAATTTCATACTTGAATATGATCATAAAAATTTCCATATCTGATAGTAGGTTACCCAAAAAGATTGATGAAAGACCCCTTCTCTAAACACATATTAATCTTTGCCTTTTTAAATGTTAATGTTACCTGAGACAGTGAAAAGTTTAGATGCCTAAATGTTAAAATAATTTGCTGGAGATGATAACTATAATCTGATCCTATAAGAAATTACCTAGATATTAAGATAGTGTACAAACATGTACTTATAGGTAACATAAAATATATATTCATTGTAAAGTAATCTCAGAGAATATAAATAGTCTAAGATACACTCTTCAGTATTAGAAGAAAACTAGACATGAGATATTTAGCAGTTTTCTAGCAAGGAGCCTTCTTTTCTATTTATACATATTATTTATAAAATATCATGAAAAATGTTTTAAGATGGTACTAATATTTTGTAGGTTAGTATCATTTCTTGTTCTTCTTTCAGGGAACAATATCTAGAAAAGAAAGTGGTACTAATTGAAAAAGTAGGTAATAAAATATACAATATAAATGAAAAATGGGAATTTTACAGAATGTAAAGACTCCATCCTTGCCATGAATACTTAAATATTTTCAAAATGGAGAAAAATAGATTATAAAAGTCATTGCCAATAGTTTTGTTTAACCATGAAATAATTAGGTAAATAAGGCAAGTATACATTTTATTTTACATTAATTGAACTGCAAAACTAATCAGAAGTAAAATAAAGTCAACATATTTGTTGTGGAAAGTGCTGTGGAGAAATTATTAACTCCATCAGTTTTCTTAAAACTAATAATGATGTTGAAATTGCAGACAGAGAATGAGAATAACAGTTCAATAATAAAAAAGTGGAATTTTTTTAACAGAAAAATAAATTTGCTTAAATTAATGCATCACTCCATGTAGTAAAACTAGTTTCTTTATCTTTTGCAGATGAGATTTCATATGCTTTTCTTCTCATTCATTAACCATGCAGCTGAATATCAATGTGACAGAGTTCATTCTTCTTGGCTTGACACAGGACCCTAGTAGGAAAAATATAGTGTTAGCCATTTTTCTGTTCTTTTACGTGGGGACATTAATTGGTAACTTGCTGATCATTGCTACCATCAAGACAAGCCCAGCCCTTGGTAGTCCCATGTACTTCTTCCTATTCTACTTATCCTTGTCTGATACCAGCTTCTCTACAACAGTAGTCCCAAGAACAATTGTGGATTCCCTGCTGAATACAGCCTTTATATCTTTCAATGAGTGCCTAATTCAAATCTTCTCATTTCATTTATTTGGTTCCATGGAAATCTTTATCCTAATCCTCATGGCTGTTGACCGCTATGTGGCCATCTGTAAGCCTCTGCACTATATGACTATCATGAACCGCCAGGTCTGTGGAATGCTGGTGGCCATAGTCTGGGTGGGATCCTTTGTACATGCTTTAATTCACATATTTCTGTTCTTGAGTTTACCTTTCTGTGGTCCTAATGAGATTGATCATTATTTCTGTGAATTGCAGCCATTGTTGAAACTTGCCTGTTCAGACACATATGTGATCAACCTTGTCCTGGTGTCCAATAGTGGAATCCTTTGTACAGTGAGTTTCCTCATGCTCGTGGTCTCATATATCATCATTCTCTATTCTTTGAGGAACCACAGTGCTGAGGGGAGGAGAAAGGCCCTGTTCACTTGTGTCTCTCATATCATAGTAGTCATTTTGTTTTTTGTGCCCTGCATATTTATATACTCACGTCCTGCTACCACCTTCCCTATGGACAAGATGATATCTGTGTTTTTTACAATTGGTACACCTTTTCTAAACCCTCTGATTTACACACTGAGGAATGCAGAGGTGAAAAATGCCATGAGGAAATTGTGGAGCAAAAAAATCTCAGATGATATATAAGTAATCAACATTTTTAAGGATTTTAATAAAGAAAATATTAATTTTTACTTAGTTTTAAAATAGCACTGTCTTAGGTTGGAAAGATTAGTTTCTTCCAGACAAGTTTTTTCCAGGGAAAAATACATATCCTGAAGTAATACATCAAATTATTATTTTGGAAAAGAAGTTTTAGCAGGAAGGTGCAAATGTTTATCTCAGTGCGTTGTTTAAATATTGATCCCTATTAGGTTCATGTTTAGGTCTTACAACTTATATTTGGCAATATAATCACCTTTCAGTTTATTTTATTCATGATTTTTTTATTTTTGATTATGATTATTTTTCTTCATGATGTTTTCATTCTGGTAATCTTCAAACAAAGTCATATACTAGTTTCACAAATTCATAGAAGTGTTTTTTCTGAATGTAGTGTGAATACGGTTTATGTGTTTATGGGTGTGGATATGAGCATATATGACCATGCTCTTATTGTTTACATATTTCTTATTCTTAACAACTAGCTAAAAAACATCTTTAAATGATAACTGTTATTGTGATTGTTAGTATGGCTCGAATATGTGTGAATATCTTCAATCTCCGTGTATCTATCTATTTATCTATATCTATCTATCTATAATCTATCTATTTTCTGTTATCTACAGAGAGATAAAGACACACACACACACACACACACACACAGAGGGGGTGGGAATAGTGCCTGTATAAATATATACTAGATAATTCACTATTTTGTCTTGAAATTATGCTATCAGTTAGTGTGTGTGTGTGTGTGTGTGTGTGTGTGTGTGTGTGTCTGTGCATGTGTGTGTGATCACTCAGATCCTATAATAATGTTAAAACAAGTAGGGAGTACTCACCCATTGGCAGAGTCCCTCTGATGTTAGGAAGAATATGCCTTGTGGCTTTATTAACCTTACATTTTTTAATTGAAAATTTTGATACTTTGAACTTTGGGGAAAATTGTTTCGTTTTAAATATAAATTGAATGTGAGCACAGGATATTGTGTTCTGAGTTTGAGTTAAGTGTGGCTGACAACCACGAATTGTCTGCTGGGAATCAACACTAGGTCTTTAGTATGGTCAGGGAGTGTTCATTCATATTTACTGAGCCATTTCTCCCCTCTTCCCAGCAACCGTATGAATTTGCTTGTTGCACTATGAATTTAATGAGATTCCCATAGGTTCATGTTTCAAATGCTCAGCCTTCAGCCTTCAGTGCTTCTTTGATGACTTTGAAAACTGTATTATTTTTGGAAATATGATGTTAGGTCATGGTCTCTGAGTTTATATCCATTTTTGATTCCATCCTCAAGATCACTAGCTCTGTCTGATACCATGTGAAAACATAGGCTCATGCACAGACATCAAGGATAGAGACGCTTCTATTGCCAGATCTCTGAATCCATAAGCCTAAAAATCTTTTCCTTCTTTAAGATGCTTCTATTAATAATGACAATATTGCTATTATCTCTTCATGTCTCTAATCCAGATGTTTAATAGATTATATTATTGTAAGTAATTATGGCAAGATATTTGAAAATAATAATATCATACCTAACCATATGAAATGCTCTTCTTACTATTATTACAAGTAGGTATATCACAAATATGAAATATAATATAGTTTTCCTTATTCCAGGAAAAAGTAGCTGGATTAGAAGTGGAAATATTAAAATTAAAGGCACATTACAACAGTGTGCATAGTTGATCGTTTTTGTTAATCAACACAGGTGACCAACATTTATACCTCATCTATGTGCTCATGGAAACCATATACTAAAAGGATCTTAAGGACTATGCAGTATTTATAGCTATGGCTCACATGATGTAGATCTCAGAGGTATGAAAGAAAAGACATTAAGTGTATGGGACATGAAGCCATTGTAAGAGAAATTGACTTTTGCTGACCTGATAACTCCTTACATCACCATATTCATCACAAGGACATGCATATCATAGGTTTTCCTTTAAGCTATCTTAACTTGTGATTTGTAAATCATTATTCTATGTATGTTCCTTTTAACCACCATCTTTATTTATGTTCTTATGTTTTGATAAGTCTGTTATAACAAAGAACTTGTTTATTATATCATGATTGCCACTGCTTTTACTCCTCACCTACCTTCTGAGAAATGCAGACATGATGAATATCATGCAATCTGGGTGTTGCCAAGATAAACTGTTGGTGATCTTCGCTGTATCTTGTTCTGGCTGTTGAATCATTGTCTACCATGCAATGGGACAGAGAATTATTAAGCGTTCATGTTGTAATCTTTGAACAGAGGAGATGACTAGCTTATATATTTGTATTTGTTTACTTCTCTGATGTTGTACATGGAAAATTTAATTAAAAGGAACTTCAACCCCATGAAGCACTGATATATTTGAGATTTTGATCCTTCATGGTACCATGGCAATGAGCACAGTGATGTTTACCCTAGGCAAATTGGAAAAAAAAAAAGTAGCTGTGCCTTACATGTGTTTCCTGTTAATGGATAGGGACATAAATAGGTTCTAACTACTTGCATTAGAGGCCTGAATTTATTTTTTTAATGTAAAAAATATGCATGTTGCAGATTATAATCCTGTCAAACAAAGTACATTTCTGAAATTGTAACTCCATGTAAACTATCCTACTCATATATTACCTCTGGAGTACACAGCAGTTTATTGTGAGCTCCATTATTATGGTATATTTATGTGGTTATACATTTCAAATCAGATAATGAAAACCTCTATTTTTCATGTTCACAAATGAGACTATGTTTACAGTTGTCACATGAGAAGCTGTGCCAAAGACAGAACTATACAGAACCATATGCAAGCGGTCAGCCATCGAACTGAGCACTGGGACCTCAATGGAGGAATTAGGGGAGGAACTGGAGGAGCTGAAGGAGTTTGTAAGCCCAGTAAGAATAACAACAATATCAACCAACCAGATACTCCAAAGCTCCCAGGGACTAAACCACCAACCAAAGAGTACACATGGAGGGGAACATAGTGCCAGCTACATATGTAACAGAGGATTGCCTTATCTAGCATCAATGGGAGGTGAGCCACTTGGTCCTTGGGTCTTGATGACCCAGAGTAGGGGAATGCTAGGCTGTCAAGGCAGAAGTAGGTGGGTGGGTGAGCACACTCATTTAATAGGTGGAGGGGGAATGGAAGAGGGGGTGTGTGGAGGATAATTTGGGAAGGAGGGTAATACTTGAAATGTAAATAAATAAAATAACTGTTAAAAAATGAAGAGTCTTCATGAATTTTTAAGTACACACTCATTTTCTTCATGTTTTACTGTGTATATTGTTTTTCTTTTGAGCTTAGACATAAGGTGTGCAGTCTCTTATTTCATATAGAATAAGAATACAAAATACTGTGAATTAATAATAACCTAAAATATTAATTAATTATGTTACTGGCTCAGATGTTATAATTCTGAAATGGCACAAATATTAAATTATTAATGCATGTGATATTATTATCTTTCAATCTGGCAAATTTCTTAAAGCAAAAATAATGAAGATTAAAATTATTTGTGTAGTGTGAATTAAATGATAACTTTGTAGTATAATATTTTTCCATAGAAGTTACTGATGAACACTATTATATCAATAGAAATCTAAAGCAAAAAGAAATGTTAAAAAGCAACTATGAAAGCTGCAGAAAACATGCTATTTTCAACGTCAACATTTTACCTACAAGCAATTGTTTTACCTATAAGTTATGCAGAAGATTCCTTTGAAAATGAGCATTGTTGACTTACCTTCTACATATTTAATTTTATTGACATATTTCTACTTCTAATATATTATTCATTTATTAAGAATATAACTATTGAAAAATCAGAAAATTGTTAAATTTGTTTTGCCTTGTCTTAAAAATGTTCAGCATAAGAAGTCTTCAATGTGGTATAAACCTCTAAAATTAGGAAAATGTAGAATAAAGATGACAATTCATTAAATATAATTTGTTAGTCTTTATTGAAAATAGAACATAGAAGACCAAAGTGTTTTGTTTCACCTTTTAAGCAATGGCAGCATTTTCTACACAAATTTTCCCTGTTATTGTGAAGTAAAGATCCCCCTATGGCAAAATAACCATATATATATATATATATATTTATGCACACTTTGAACACATAATGACTGTGGTGATAAATGTCCTTATTAAATTGATTGTAATGTTCAACTTTTATACTTTATGCACATTGAACCTTGTATACATATCTAGTAAAACAATTTCATCAATGCTACAATCAAACTGGGAAAAAAGCCAGTAAAATTAAGTTATTCTGGAATGTATGCTAATATCATTTTCAAGAACCAACTAGGCTTTCCTTTCAATTAGAATTTTGGTGAACTGGGCTGGATTTCTTTCCTTTCAATTAGAATTTTGGTGAACTGGGCTGGATTTCTGGGCCCAGTATGCTTCAAAGCTGATGAAACAGGGCACAGATAGTGAGTAGGAGATCTTCAACCTTTCAAAAATTATATTTCAGATGTTCATTAACTATATCACAGTGTACTCTAAAAGAAAAATGGATTGAAACCCTTTAAGTATCTCCATCTCATTTGTAAAAGATTTCACATTTAAAGAAAAGAAACACATTTGCATAATAATCCACAAAGAGACAAAGAACTTAGCAATTTTTTTTTTCATTTCTAAATGATGTAGACCTGTGTCATATATGAAGAAACTAACAAACAAGGTGAGGAATTGCAGGGACAAAAAATGGAGCAACAATTGAAGGAAAGGCCATCCGGAGATCTTCCCATCTTAGGATTCATCCCATCCACGCACACTAAACCCAGACACTATTACTGATGCCAAGCAGTGCTTGCAGACAAGAGCCTGGTATGGCTGCTCTCTGAGAGGTTCTGCTATCACCTGACTAAGACAGATATAAATACTCATAGCTAACAATTGGACTGAGCCCAGGGACCCAATGGAAGAGCTGGGTGAAGAAATTAAGAAGCTGAAGGGGATTGCAAACCCATAGGAAGAGCAGCAATATCAACTAATTGGACCCCTCAGAGGTCCAAGGGACTAAACCACCAACCAAAGAGTATGCATGGGTGGGTCCAAGGCTCCAGATACATATGCAGCAGAAGACTGCCTTATCCGATATCAAGGAGAGGGGACATACTTGGACCTGTGGAAGCTTGTTGCCCTAGAGAAGGGGGATACTGGAGGGATAAGGTGGAATTGTGTGGAGGAACACTCTTTAGAGGCAAAGGGGGAGGTGATAGGGAGGAGGATTTCGTGAGGGTAGACTGGGAAGGGGGCATCATTTGGAATGCATGTAAATAAAATAATAGTAAAAAGAAGTAGGGAATTTAGAAAGAAGAAAATATTGGCAAAATGTAATGGGAAGGAGGTACAAAAATCTAGTTAAGTTTTACATTTCATTTACATGGAAATAAAGAAACTTCTGGTAGAATTATCTGATTCTGGAAGGTAAAGGAAAACAGATGAGAAGAGGTCTCAATCTGTGAGTCTGCCCTGGTAATTGCTATGTAACTGAGGTTGACTCAAAAATCCCGTACTTCATCCTATGTATAAGTAGAACTAGTAGCCTACATAATTAGATTTTAACAAAATATATTTGAATGATGGTAAAGACAATTTTTTTTTTTAACAAAATGACTCTCATGTTGTGGATCCCAGCAAATGGAAGACTTATACTCAAAAATTTATGTACAAAGTAAGGGTGTTTTTTTAACCTTTTGAATGATGTCTAAGTGAAAATTGGTATCATAGAATAAAGTCACTATAATCTTCTAGTGGCTGGACAAAAAGAAGAGAGTAATAAAGAATGGAAGTAGGATTAGCAAAACCAAATGATGAAAAGTAATATTTTGTCATCTAAATATGTTATTTTTAAAGTCTTCAACAGTTGTACCACTGACATTATGAAGCTTGATATTGTGTTTTCTAAAATCATATCTAAAAGTCATTTGCTTGGATATAGTGCTTTGCATGTGTATAATTGCATACACATGCATGATATACCAACATTGAGGGCTTAAGAGTTAAGTAACATTTCTAAATGATTGAAACAGCCTTAAGTATATCAGCAGAATGATCTCAATTAAAAATAGTTAAGTAGGAAGAGGATATAGTAATGATTTTTATACGTACGTTCTTATGGCTGAGTAATAGAATTTCTGTTATTTAAATTTTAGAAAATTACCAGAACATAAATTACTATTGTATTTTCATGATTATTATATCTTAGTTCTGTGTAAAACATGACCCCTTTATTTCACTCCTGAATCCTTTGATGTTGCTGTTATTTTTTCTCTGAACAATGGCATGAGTCAAGGCTGAAAATTTTGAAGATTTCCAATTTAAATGATAATTTTCTGCTATTTTCCAATAGTTTCCCAGTAAACCTTTCTAGCACACAGTGTTATCACTGCATTCTTTATTTCTGTGTTTCTTAGAGTGTAAATCAGAGGATTCAACATGGGAGTGAAAATGGTGTAAAATACAGCTATCATCTTGTTCTTGGAGATGGTAGTTTCATATAGATGAAAGAATGGGGACAAAAAAAAAAAAGATGACAACAGCAATTGGGGATCCACAAGTTGAGAGAGCTTTGTGCCTGCCTTCTGATGACTGCTTTCTCAGAGACATGAGAATGAATGTATATGAGATCAGCAAGTTAACAAAACCTCCCAGTGAAATGGTACCATTGTTGGCTCTCACAATAACACAAACAATGTAGGTGTCTGTGCAGGCAAGTTTCAGTACAGGGTGTACATCACAGAAATAGTGATCAATCTCATCCAGTCCACAAAAGAGGAGCTGGACCACCAGAGCCACTTGGATAAAAGAATCTAAGAATCCACCGACCCATGTTCCCAGCAACATCTTATCATCTTCTGAGGACTTCTTTGATTTCCTTCTTCAGAGACTTGAACTTCTTGTCATACAGTCCTTTCAGTTGTTTGGTTAGAGTCACACCAAAATACTTTATATTGTTTGTGACAATTTTAAAGGGTGCCATTTCCCTAATTTTTTCTCAGCCTGTTTATTCTTAGAGTATAGGAAGTTTACTGCTTTGCTTGAATTAATTTTGTATCAGGCCACTTTGCTGAAGGTGGTTATCAGCTGTAGCAGATCTCTGGTGGAGTTTTTTAGTTCACTTAAGAATAACATCATATCATCTGCAAATAGTGATTTCTTCCTTTCCAATTTATATACCTTCGACCGCCTTTTGTTGTGAAACTGCTCTAGCTAGAACTTCAAGTACTATATTGAATAGATAGTGAAAGAGAGGGCAGCCTTGACTAGTCCCTGATTTTAGTGGGATTGCTTCAAGTTTCTCTCCATTTAGTTAGATTTTGGCAACTGGTTTGTTGTATATTGCTTTTAGAGTTCTCTGTTTTTATCCCACAGAATTTTCAGCAATATTTTCTTTCTAATTATTTATTCACTTATTCCTCTCCTCCCAGTCTGACTCACAAAATTCCCAGTCTCCATTAGCCACTCAGAGAAGGCAAAGGCCCTTCCCCCAGTTGGGTATCAACCCTTCCTGGAATATCCACTCCAAGCAGAAATAAGCACATCCTATACCACTGAGGCCAGGCATGGTGGTCCATCCAGGTTAATGGGTGGACCATTAATGGATTCAAAGCAGGCAACAGACTCAGAAACAGGATATGCCCCAATTTTTAGGCGACTCATATGAAAATCAAGCTGCACAACTGCTTCAAGTTTGTAGGGGGCCTAGTTCCAGCCCATGCATGTTCTTGGTTGATGGTACAGTATCTATGAGTCTGCATGGGCTGAGGATAGTTGATCTCTAGATTATCTTGTGGTATCCTTGTCTCTTTTGGCTCCCCTTTATTTTTCTCCTATCTTCCGCAAGATTCCCTGAGCTCCACTGAATGTTTGACTGTGGGTTTCTGCTTCTGTTTCCATCATCTTCTGGAGAAACATCTCAGAAGAAATTTATATAAAGCTCCTATATGCAAACACTACAAAGTATCATTAATGGTGTCAGAGGTTGGCACTTTTAGATAGGACTCAAGTCGGGTTAATCAATAGTTTGCCATTCCTTCAAACTTTGTTCTGTCTTTCTCACTGCACATCTTGTAGCCAGGACAAGTTTTGGGTAAAAGGTTTTGTGGGAGAGATGCT
>JADRCH010000386.1:20569-35158 GCA_019843965.1 Rhynchomys soricoides | reverse complement strand
TATGATCTCACTTGTCTATTTTTGCTTCTGTTGTGCTTTGGGAGTCTGATCTGAAAGAAAGTTGCTTATTCAGATAATTTGGAATGTTTCTTCTTTTCCTTCAGGCATTAGCTTTGATCTTTGATCCATTTTGGATTTGTTCTTGAAGACAGCCAGGGTAAGATCTCATTTCATTCTTTGGCATGTGAACATCCAGTTTTACCAGCATACATATTGAAGAGGTTGTCCCTTCTCTCCTGTATGTTCATGGTATCCATGTGAAAAATGGCTGTGCTCATTCCTTGATTCTCTGATTTTTCCCATGGTCTACTCTCTCTTTCATGCTTAGATCAAGTTCTCTTGGTCAGGACAACATGGTAGTTGTCTTGAAACCATGCATAGCAATGCTCATATATTGTTTTTTTGCTCAAGACTGCTACGTTAAGCCCTGACTTCAGGTCTACTGTGTTTTCATATGAATTTTGCAATTGCAGTTTTCTAGTGCTGTAATGAATATTATTGCATTGATGCTAAAAATAATTTGTATAATAATACATTTTAACAATATTAATTCTTCCCACCCATGTCCTTCCTTTTATTTTCTTTTTTATCTTAATTATTTTATTTATTTACATTTCAAATGTTGTCCCCCTTCCAGGTTCCCCCTCCACAACTCCCCCCCACTATATTCCTACCCCCTTTGACACTAAGAGTGTGCTCCTCCCCACCCACTCCCACCTCACCCCTCTAGCATACCCCTTTGATGGGTCATCAAGCCTCCACAGGACCAAGCACATCCTCTCCCACTAAGGTCAGATAAGGCAGTCCTCTGCTACATATCTAGCAGGGTCCAGAGACCAGCCCATGTATGCTCTTTGGTTGGTGGCTTATTTCCTGGGAGCTCTGAGGAATCTGGTTAGTTGATACTGCTGTTCTTCCTATGGGGTTGCAATCCCCTTCAGCTCCTTCAGTCCTTCTCCTGACTCTTCCGTTGAGGTCCCTGGGCTCAGTTTGAGATAGGTTCTCTCTACATAGAGGGCTATCTTGGAACTCAGTCTGTAGTACAGGCTGACCTCAGACTCAGAAAAATCCATCTGCCTGTCTCTGCCTCTGTGTGCTTGGATTAAAGACATATGCCACCACTGCCCAGCTTGTTCTGTAATTTTCATTGAAGAGGTTACTCACATCCTTAGCTAAATCTATTCCTAATATAGTAGGGGCTTTTCTATCTATTGTGAAAAAGATTCCTTTGCAATTTTGTTACTAGAATAACATCTATTGGCATGTGAAAATATGACTCATTTCTTGTGCTGATCTTATGTCCTTAACCTACTTTCTGCTTTTCTTGTGGTGTGGTTTGTTGTTTTGTTTTGTTTTTGTTGTTGTTGTTGGGTTTTGGGGGGTCTTTCTATTTTCTTTACTCTGTTTATGGTCAAGCTTGTCATTATCAGTGTTTTCTGTGCTGTTTCATTTTTCTCTGTTGGTTTTGAATATCTCTTATTATTTTCTTCCTCTCTGTCATTCACCTCTGTGACTTGATGGTTTAGTATATTGACTGGGAAGGTCTTACTCTTTTTATTTCCTCTTGTATATCTGTCCTTTACTGTATTTTACACTCTTCTCATAAATATTATTTTTTCTTCATCTCAAGATGTAAGGTTACCTTAAAAATATGTTGTAGACTTCTCTGGTGGTGGTGAATTCTTTCAGGCTTACTCACCTTGGGAAGTCTATAGATCTATTTCTTTTTTCTTTTTATTCTTTATTTTTTTACACTCCAGATTTTATTCTTCCCCCCCATCCACCCTCCAACTATTCTACATCCCATACTTCCTCCCCACACCCCTGTCTCCACGAGGATGTCTCCACCCCCAAGGCCCCACCCCATCTGACCTTTAAACTCCCTTGGGCCTCCAGTCTCTTGAGGTTCAGGTGCATCATCTCTGATTGAACACAGAGCAGTCCTCTGCTGTGTATGTGTTGGGGGCCTCATATCAGCAGGTGTATGCTGCCTGTTTGGTGATCCAGTGTTTGAGAGATCTCGGGGGTCCAGGTTACTTGAGACTGCTGGTCCTCCTACAGGGTTGCCCCCCTCTTCAGCTTCTTTCAGCCTTTCCCTAATTCAGGGATCAGCAGTTTCTGTCCATTGGTTGGGTGCAAATATCTACATCTGACTCTTTCAGGCACTTGTTGGGTCTTTCGGAGTGCAATCATGCTAGGTCCCTTTTTGTGAGTACCCCATTGCATCAGTAATAGTGTCAGGCCCTAGGACCTCCCCTTGAGCTGGATCCCACTATGGGCCTGTTGCTGGACCTTCTTTTCCTCAGGTTCCTCTCCATTTCCATCCCTGAAATTCTTTCAGACAGGAACAATTATGGGTCAGAGTTTTGACTGTGGGATGGCAGCCCCTCCCTCATTTGATGCCTTGACTTCTTGCTGGAGGTGGGCTCTATAAGTTCCCTCTCCCTACTGTCAGGCATTTCATCTAAGGTCCCTCCCTTTGAGTCCTGAGAGACTTTCACCTCCCAGGTCTCTGGTACATTCTGGAGGGTCCCCCCAACCTCCTACCTCCCAAGGTTGCCTGTTTCCATTCTTTCTGCTAGCCTTCAGGGCTTCAGACCTTTTCCCTCACCCAATATCAAATCAGGTCCCCCCCCTCAACTCCCGTCCACTTTCCCTCCCAGGTCCCTCCCCCCTCCCCACTTGTGATTGCTTTCTTCACCCTACCAAGTGGGACTAAGGCATCCTCACTTAGGCCCTCCAGCTTGTTGACCTTTTTGAGTTCTGAGGACTGTATCTTGGGTATTCTGTACTTTTTTTTTTTTTTTGGCTAATATCCACTTATTAGTGAGTACATACCATGCATGTCCTTTTGGGTCTGAGTTACCTAACTCAGGATGATATTTTCAAGTTCCATCCATTTGTCTGCAAAACTCAGAATGTCGTCATTCTTAATAGCTGAATAGTATTCCATTATGTAAATGAACCACATTTTCTGTATCCATTCTGTCATGGGACATCTGGGTTGTTTCCAGCTTCTGGCTATCACAAATAAGGCTGCTATGAACATAGTGGAACATGTGCCCCTGTGGCATGGTGGGGCATCTTTTGGGTATATTCCCAAGAATGGTATTGCTGAGTCTTCAGGTAGATCTATTTCCAATTTTCTGAGGAACCTCCAGATTGATTTCCAAAGTGGTTGTACCACTTTGCAATCCCACCAGCAATGGAGGAGTATTGCTCTTTCTCCATGTTCTCATCTTAGCCATTCTGATTGGTGTAAGGTGGAATCCCAGGATTGTTCTGATTTGCATTTCTCTCATCACTAAAGACTTTGAACATTTCTTTAGGTACTTCTCAACCATTTGAGATTCTTCCTGTTGTGAATTCTCACTTTAGTTCTATACCTCATTTTTTTTGATTGGGTTGTTTGGGGTTTTTTGGTGGTTAGCTTCTTGAGTTCTTTATATATTTTGAATATTAGCCCAATATCGGATGTAGGGTTAGTGAAGGTTTTTTTTTCCCCAATCTGTAGGTTGCCGATTTGTCTTATTGACTATGTCCTTTGCCTTACAGAAGCTTTCCAGTTTCATGAGGGAAGTCTATATATCTATTTCTTAATGACGTTTTTTGGATATATTCTTCATTGGAAGTTTTACTTTTAGTCTAGTTGGATTCCCTTAAATCTAATTTGGCTTTTTTCTCCTGATGATTTTAGAATTCTCTTAGTGTTTTAATATCTTCACAGATTACTTATGAGGTGCCTAGTGAGGCCATTTTCTCAATATGTCTACTTGTAGTCCTACTGCCCCGAGATGTCTGTCTCTTCCAACATCAAGGCTTTATAGTATTATTTCATTTAGTAGGTTTTCTGTAACTTGGCCTGTTTTTTTATAGCTTTACCATTTGAAAATAGCTGACAGTGATACAGGGTAAAACATTAGCCTGCCTGACTATGCAAAGGTCTCTACCTGATGCTTGGACAAGACTAGAAGCTGTGTGTAGGATCTGTGGCCTAGGTATGAAGAATTTGCTTTCTTCCTGATGCTAGGCCTCAGCTCAGAAGACATGGCATTGAGTTCCAAGATGGCTAGTTTTATGTCAACTTGACACAAAGTAGAGTCATTTTGGAAGAAGAACTATCAACTGAGAAAATGCTTTTATAATTGCCTGTAGGCAAATCTGGAGTGCATTTTTCTAAGAAAATATTGACGTGGAAGGGCTCAACTCATCATGAACAGTGCCACACCAGGGTTAGTGGTCCTGGGTGCTATAAGAAAGCAGCTGATAATGACATTCTACTATATTCATTGATCAATGTCTTGCTCAGTTATCTCCAGAAAAGCTCCTTCCTGTAGTATATGAAAATGAATACAGCCACCCACAACCCGACATCATGCAGAACTTGGAACATTCAGTCCTACATGGAATGTCTCTATCAAATAAACATCATCCCTCAGGGCTCAGAAAACCTCATAAAAGAGAAGGAAGAAAGAGTATAAGACCGGAAGATGATGGTGAACACCAAGAAAATAAGGCCCTCTATATCAACATGATCAAAGCTCATGTGAACTCAGAGACTGAGGTAGCTTGCATAAGGCCTGCACAGGTTTGCACCATGGCCTCTGCATATTTATTATGAATTCCTACTTAGTGTTTTTATTTCATTCCTGAGTGTGGGGAATGTGTGGGTGGGTTTCTGATTTTTATCTCTTGGGCTCTTTTCCTTCTGTTTTTTTATCTTGTCCAAATTCAGTGTGTTAGCTTTGTTTTATCTTATTTTATTTTAATCTCTTAGAAATGTTTTCTAATAAGAAACAAAAAGGAAGTAGATCTGGATGGTAGGGGAGGTGGGAAGAAACTGGGAGGATTAGTGAGAGGAGCAACTGTAATCAGGTTATATAAAGTGAGGAAAAATCTGTTTTTAATGAATAGAATTTTTTAAAAGGCTGAGCAAGCCAGTGGGCAGGGTTCTTCCACGTTCTCTGCTTCAGTTCATCTTCAAGGTCCTTCCTTGGGCTCCTGTCCTCACTTCCCTTGATGATGGACAGGAGTCTGAGAAGAGTATGTGTATCAACCAGGTTGCTTTTGCTCATGGTATTTTATCACAATGGAAACCCTAAAGAAGACACAAGGCAGAGATCTGTGCTTGCTTCCCTGTCTTGCTCCCTTATCAGTGCAATTGTCTTCTATATATGTTGCCCCATGTTTAAGAAGATGTAATCTCAGGCGGTGCCTTAGTCCCTAGCTAGTCAGTCCAGATGTTTAGCTTTTAGGTACTGGCTGAGGAAAGGAATCATATAGCTCTGATCTGTAATAGATTTCAATGGTGCAGTCTAATATTAAGCTCAAGCTTAAGAGCTTGATTTCTCTCTGTCTCTCAAATATGAGTCTTCTCACTGGTAATGGGGAGCTCTTTCCTCTATGTCATCTTCAGTCTGTAATGTGTTATATTGTACTAATATCTATAGCATCTCTCCAGATTCCTTACTTCTTGCAAAGTTAGGTTAGTGGATACATAGCTTTTATAATTTGTACATCTGTGGTAGATTATAATTGGTGAACCTTAGCCATCACCTTGCTAAATGGGATATAAACTCCTGGGATAAAATCCTTTGTAATCAGAAAGGCTTATTATTTAATATAGTTTGCTGTTTTGGTCCATCTTCAGTATTTATATTATGCGCTCCTATTACATGTTTTTGTAATGTGATGGTCTCATAAAATTATGATTTTCTACTATTTAAACCTCAATGAAACTCAAAGCTAAGCAGAACTATATGATCATGGATTTGTTCATTACCATGTATTTCTCCATTCAGTCTTTCCAGTGTAACCACTGGGTGCATTTCTAAAATAACAATTAATTTCTTGTGCGTACAGATGATTTTGATTTTTTTGTAGCTGTTTTCAATTAGTCTGTACCATTTTTATATCTTCAAATATAATTGACACATTTTTCAAAACCTTTACTTTTAATCTCTTGAAGCCCTACTATATATTTAAATCTTTCCTCTAATCTTATTTATGATAATTTCTCTTATTCTTGATTAATTTTCCAAAATACTGTAAGAACTGCAACTTTCTAAAGGAGCAGTGTTTAAATGTGATTTTCTTTACTGTTTGCTTTCTAGTTCATCGTTTTCTTCTCCTACCTTCTCACTTCCTTGTACCACTTTGGATTTAATTGTCCTTCATCGTTCTTAATATGTAAACATAAGCCATTGATCTATAACCTTTCTCATCCTCTTGGATAAATTTGTTTTTGATACATGTCATGACCATAAACTAGTATCTAAGTATTTCTTTCCATTGATTATTATTTCCTTTGCTTATTGTTTTAAAACAGTGTCCCATTATGTAGATCTGGCAAATCTGTAACTCATTTATCTAGACTAGCCTGGCTTTGAATTTCCCGTCTTCCAATAGCTGAGACTAAAACTATATTACCATCATACCCAGATTTCCACCAATTATGAAGTGTTATAATTTTTCAAATATTTTATTAATTCTTTGAGAATTTCATACAATGTATTTTTATCATGTTCACGCTTCCTCCTCAACATTTCCTAGATACACCCCACCTCCCTACTTTGATCTCTCTCTCTCTCTCTCTCTCATTCAAAACTGAGTCCAGTTTGTGTTGGCCAGCAGCTCTTAGGTGTGTAAATTACTTTGGAATGTGGTCTATATATCAGAATTACATCAATTAAATAAAACTGACTGCCTTTCCTAGCAGCTATCAGTTGCCAATAGCTCTTCATTGAAGGGTGGGACTATGTGCCCACCTCTTCCTCATGCTGGGATTTTGTCTGGCTTGAGTTTGTGCAGATCTTGTGTATGCTGTATAATCACCATGGCATGTGCATCTGCCTTGTTGTTTCCAGAAAACACTATTTCTGCGAAGTCATATACTACCTCTGGCACTTATAATCTTCTTTCCTTGTCCTCTTCCATGAAGATCCTTAAGTCTTGAGGAAAGAGTGTGGTCTCCCATTTAGGCCTGAGCACTGTGACCAGTATGCCCATAGCTAGCTTGCAGGTCTTTGTGTTAATCACCATCTACTACAAGAAGCTTCTCTAACTTTTAAATGCAATGCCTTCAGCAAACTTCTCTTCTTTAGGGTACATGAATCTATGCAGAAGAGTAGGCAGAAAGACTGCAAGAGCCAGAGGGATTGGATGACACTAAGGAAACTGTCTTCAAGACACAACAGGATTGATGCACATATAACTCAGAGACTTGAAAGCAAGCATAGGTGCAGGGCCTGTACAGGTCCAAGCAAGAGGGAGTCCCAGTACTGAGACAGGAAAGTGGGCACAGGCTCCCATCCCTAAGAAGTGATCTCCTTGACATCTTCTTGCAATGGAAAAATGAATTTTCTTCAATGGTTTCTCACTGGGTATAGCAACCACACTTAACAGTAGGCTCCATGCCCAGTAGGTGGCCAATATGAAATAAATTAATGATATTCTTGTAGATTTTTTGTCTTATAATTTTTTGTTTGGGTAATTTTAATATTAATAGTCTTTTGATTATATATTATGGTTTTTAATTTTGTTTTCATGGTTTCTGGTTTTGTATGTCTATGTATTTTTCTTGTCATTTTTTAAAATTCTGGTTTATTTGTTTTTATTTGCCTGCTAATTTTCTAAAGAGAAAGAGAGAGAGAAGGCATGGAGTTGGATGAACAGGGAGTTGGAGACTATCTGGAAGAAGATGTGGTCCTGATTAGAATATATTATATGAAAAATTACCTTCATTTAGAACAAGAAGATAAGAAGAAAGGTTAGAAGATCCATAGAAAGGAGAAGTAGCAGCAGCAGCTTCTCTGACGAGTGTTTGGTGATGGACTAATCTATGGGTATAAATTATTAGAAGTCATTTTAATGCTAGTTTATTAAGTAGAATAACAGTAGTAGATTTTCCCCTACCCCCTGTAACATATCTATCAAAGGTTCTATGGCCTTATTAACAGTAGCAAGTGTGGGTTCCATCTTGTGGAGTAAGCCTTAATTTAGTCATGATGTAGTTGGTTGCCCCATAAGATTTGAGCCACTATTGTATCAGCAGGCATTTCTTGCCAGACAGGCTGCTGTTGTAGTTCATGAGGTCCAGACCTGAGTGAGATTTATGATGATTTTTTTTCTCTTCAAGTAATGTGCAAAGCATCTTCAGATCAGTATCCACTTGCTTTTCCCATGTTTGTTGTTCAAGTAGGTGTTGTTCCAGCAATACAATCTTACCAGAGAAAAACCAAGAGCAGTGGCAATGGTGTGTGATGTCTGAGGGTATTTAGGGCCCAGTAATTAATAACTCAGAAGGAAGTAACCATTTTCAAGCGCTAGAGACTTATTTGATAGCATGTAGTATCTAGTTGGGGTACCCCATTACATGGTAACTTTTTAAAAATTTCTTTTACATTATGTGTATATATTTACTAGTAGTAATATACTATGTATATATTTACCTACTACAGTGATATATATATATATATATATATATATATATATATATATATATATATATATTTACCTTCTACTGTAGTAGATTTCCATGTAAATTTTCCAAAAGATTTTTAATGCTACTTATTTCTCCTTACATTCCTTCCTCTACTTTTCCTCCCACCCTGCACCCCTTTCATAATTCTTATTTACAGCTCTATTTTCCTGCAAACTTTATAATTTCATTCTCCTTAAAATCTGAGGATGTTTCATTACATAAGTACTATAGTTTCACTATCCATTCACTATTTTATGAACATTTATCTTGTTTCCATTTCCTAGCTATTGTGAATAGACCAGCAATGTACATGAAACAGCAAGTATCTTTTTAGGATGATATACAGTTCTTTTGGTAAATGCCTAAGAGTGCTATAGCTGGATCATGTGGTAGATCTAGTTCCATATTTGTTATGAAAGTCCACACTAATTTGCAAGGTGGTTGTACCAGTTTGCACCCCCACTATCAGTGAGCAAGTGTCCCCTTTCCCTGAACCTTTGCCGGCATCTACTTTCATTGTAGTTGGTGGCTTTGTTTTGTTTTTCTTTATCTTGGCCATTCTGACTAGGGCAAGATCAAATCTCAAAGAAGGTTTCATTTTCATTTCTTGGCTGGCAAGGATATTGAGTATTTAAAGAATTTGTTTTTAGCTATTTGTGTTTCATCTTTTGAAAACTCTCTGTTTGGTTCCATTCCTCATTTTTGTTGGGTTGTTTGTTTTCTTATTGTTTAATTTTAAAATTTATATATTCTAGATATTAACCCTCTGTCAGATGTATAATTGAAAAAAACTTTTAGCCATTCTGTAGGCTGCTCTTAACTCAAATAGTGTTCTTTGTTGTACAGACATTTTATAGTGATATGTGAGCCCATTTGTCAATTATTGATCTGAATGCTTGTGTTACAATGGCCCCATTCAGAAAGTCCTTTCCTGTGACAATGAGTTCAAGTGTATTCCATATTTTCTTCTCTATCATTTCAGGGTGTTGGGTCTTAGGTTCAGATCTTGATACACTTGGAGTTGAGTTCTTTCAGAGATGAGGATCCAGTTTTATTCTTCTATATGTTAACTGTCCAGTTTGACCAGGATCATTTGGTGAAGACACTGTCTTGGGGTTTTTATTGCTATGGTGAAACACCTTGACCAAAGCAACTTGGGAAGAAAAAGGTTCCTTTGGCTTACATTTCCACATCATTGTTCAACATCAAAGAATGTCAGGACAGGAACTCAAACAGGTAGGAACCCAGAGGCAAAGCTGGTGCAGAGGCCATGGAGGAGTGCTACTTACTGACTTGCTCTCCATTGCTTTTCTCAGCCTGCATTCTTCTAGAACCCAAGACTACCAGCCCAGGGATAACAGCATGTGACATGAACTTGGCCTTCTCCCATCAATCACTAATTAAGAAAAAGTTTTACAGCTGGATATTTCCTCCTCCTCCTCCTCTTTTTCTTCCTCTTCTTAATTTTTTTTAATTTTTACTTTACATCCCAATCTCAGCTCCCCTCCCTTCTCCTTTCCTCCCAGTCCCCCAGTCTCACCTCACCTCTCTCTGTCTCCCCCTCCCTTTCTCCTCAGAAAAGGAAGGCTTCCCATGGATAACCACCTAATTTGGCATATCAAGTTGCAGTAGGACTAGGCACATCTCCTCTTGAGACTAGACAAAGCAGTCCAGTTAGGGTAAGGGGATCCAAAGGCAGGCAAAAGAATTAGAGACAGCCCTTCTCCAGTTGTCCCATATGAAGACTAGGCTGTACATCTGCTACATATGTGTAGAAAGCCTACTTCCATCCCCTGAGTGCTCTCTAGTTGGCAGTTCAGACTCTATGAGCCCTTATGAGTTCAAGTTAGTTGGTTCTGTAGGTTTTCTCGTGGTGTCCTTGACCTCTCTGGCTCCTTCAAGCCTTACTCTTCCGCAAGATTGCCCAAGCTCTGCCTGATGTTTGGCTGTGGGTCTTTGCATGTTTCTATCAGCTAGTATGTAAAACCTCTTAGAGCACAGTTATGCTAGAGACTACAGCTGGATCTTATGGAGGCATTTTTGCAATTGAGGGTTCCTCCTGCCAAAAGACTACAGCTTGAGTCAAGCTGACATAAGACTAGCCAGCAGAGATGCTGCCTCTGCTCTAACTTTGTTCCTCTTTTTATTTTCTTTGTAATATATCATATGTATGTACATGTGTGGACATATTTATGTGTCCATGATATTTAATATATTCCTCTGTCATTTCGTTTGAGATATGTAATTTTAAAATGTATAACCTATTTTCCATATAGAATTGTATAGATGTACTATTGGTATGGTGATAATTCTATCACATAGCAAACATTTTTTGACAGATTTCACTTTTTCCAGCTCAGTCTAGAGTCAATCATCATCAACACTTCCTGTATTGAGAAGCAGGTGAACCCTGGATGTGGGAGTTATTATCACCTATGGATTATTAGTATTATCAGGAGAGTATTTCAAAGTTCAAGTGAGGTTTAATTAGGTAGCCATAGAGAAGCTGCCCAGACCATTAAAGGAATTCACTTTTGTAATTCTGTTTCTGTAGAGCCACTTGCTTTGCCAAATATTCATTAGGTTCTCTAGTGGGATAGAAAAAGAGAAGGGGGATGCAGAACGGGGAGAAAGATGGTCTGATATAACACTGTCACATGGTTGCAGAGGGTAAATATAGTATATGAGTATCTCTAGTTTGAAATGGAGACAGCTATGTTTAAAACTCAACACTTACTACTAAGTTGTGGAGAAAGTAGTTTGTGAATGATGGAGGAGATATGTGAGATGAAATATAATCAAAGAAAATGAAGTGTTATGATACTGGTGTAGGAAAAAGTGGGGAAATAAAAAAAGTGGGGAAATCTTAAAAAATGGGGAAATGGTGAGCACTGCTATATTGTGTACAATCTCTCTTTTGTTCAACCTTGGGCACTGAAGGAGAGGTGCAATGCAAAGAATATTTCCACATAAATAGCACTGCATAAGATTGCCACATGCAGGCTTATATATAGTGATAGAGTGTGTTCACATATGAACTTATGAAGAAACCTACAGAGAAAACAAGTGGGTGGTATCTGATGGGTCTTTTCTGTCAAGCTATAGAGCTTGACAAGCTGAAGGACTGGGAGAGTTGTGGTGGAGGTGGACTCAGGACAAAAGGGACAGATAACTTAAGGTTCACACTCTACACTCCTTGGATGATGGATGGAGAAACTGAAAATGTTGGAAATGACAAGAAACCACAAACTGGGCAACAACTAAAGACACTAGGAACATGAGTTATAATGTCTGGAAATCTATAGTTGCAGGCTTTGAGGATCAGTTGGATGAGACAGGTAAAAGGATGCAGAACACCATTCTTGCCTTGTAGAACAAGAACCTTCTAATTATCAAGTTCATAGGCTTAAAATGAGACAGTAAGACAGAGAGATGGAGCCGGGCTACATAGAACACATGTTGTGAAACACTAGACAGCTGAGGGTGAGCTTCCTCAAAAGACCATTAGTACCACACAGGAAAAGCTGTGAGGAATGGCAACTAATTCAGCAGTTAGAATGATGGCTTTGATGGAACTATGGTTCATGGAGACAGACATAAGAGCCACAGAAGTACTTTGAATATTCAGGCTTGGGTTTTGACAAATGATCTCTGGGGCAATAGATTTGAGGCGAGTTAGAGTCACAGTAAATTAAATTCAGAAAATGCATGGATACTTGGCTATGGGGGTGTCAATTATAATGTTGAGATTGGTAGTGGAGACCCAACACCAAATATCAGAGAAGACAAAGTGACTGAGAAGTCAGAAGGCCAGGTGATAAAACAAGCTATAAGAACTGTGTCAGTGTGTGTCCATCCAGAAGATGCCATCACATGAAGAATACCTGATGTGGAGGCAAAGAGTAAATAGCTGTGCCTCTGATCACTGTCAGATAATCACAGTGCTTGGGGGTGATGGAGAAGTAAAGCATAGGCAGGCCCTGAGTGAGAGATGCTCAATTCAATACACATGTTCAAGAAGACAAGGAAAGACAAGATAGCCTGCTTGACCCAAATCAGTAGAATGAGAGATTTTAGGTAAAAAAAAAAAAAATAAAAGTAAATGAAATATATGTGGTTTCCAAAAAGTGTGGCACAAATACAGGACAAAAAAATCCTGAAAGAAATATATTTACTCCTTTTCTTTCTGACAGCAGAGAATTTTGAGATGCTCAAGTTTGAAAATCAGCTGTGGTAGTGGTAAATTGTGATATTTTCTCAGAAGCTGATAAACACAGCAGTGGACCTGATACTCTCCATTATGATGTCAAGGCCCAACCAAACAGTAGTGACAGAGTTTGTGCTGCAAGGGTTCTCAGAGCACCCTGGTCTAAGATTGTTCCTAACAGGCTGTTTCCTGTCCCTTTACACAATGGCTCTAATGGGCAACATTTTGATCATTGCTTTGGTCACCTTCAGTACTGGGCTCCACAGTCCCATGTACTTTTTCCTGTGCAACCTGGCCACCATGGATATTATCTGTACTTCCTCTGTGTTACCGAAGGCACTGGTTGGTCTACTGTCTGAGGAAAACACCATCTCCTTCAAAGGATGCATGGCCCAGCTCTTCTTCCTTGCGTGGTCCTTGTCTTCAGAGCTGCTGCTGCTGACAGTCATGGCCTATGACCGTTATGTGGCCATCTGCTTTCCCCTGCACTACAGTTCTAGGATGAGTCCACAGCTGTGTGGGATCCTAGCCATAGGTGTATGGTCCATCTGTGCTCTGAATGCATCTATCAACACTGGTCTGACGACACGGCTGTCATTCTGTGGCCCCAAGGTCATCACCCACTTCTTCTGTGAGATCCCCCCACTCCTCCTGCTCTCCTGTAGCCCCACATATGTAAACAGCATTATGATTCTTATGGCAGATGTCTTTTATGGAGGCATCAATTTTGTGCTTACTTTGCTGTCCTATGGCTGCATCATTGCCAGCATCCTGCGCATGCGTTCTGCTGAGGGCAAGAGGAAGGCCTTTTCTACCTGCTCATCCCACCTCATTGTGGTCTCTGTGTACTATTCATCTGTGTTCTGTGCCTATGTCAGTCCCGCTTCCAGTTACAGCCCAGAAAGAAGCAAAGTTACCTCAGTGCTGTACTCACTCCTCAGCCCAACCCTGAACCCCCTCATCTATACACTGAGGAACAAGGATGTCAAGCTTGCCTTGGGCAGAATATTGGCCTCATTCTCACATTAAGTGGAAATGTGTAGAATATTCTCCTAGACTGGGCTGTTCCTAAATATGCATTCCTGAGAGCAGCTTCATGGAGCAAAGTGTACCTATCACTGCTTCAGAAAACCTTTCTCTGATGCACGTACTGGACAATTCCACTTACTATAACTTCCAAAACAACAGAATTCTTAGAGGCAATGTAAACAAACACTCAAGATTTATTTCCTGATAAATATACATTATTTTAAAGATAATTAAAGTTTATCTAAATGGAGATTCCATGTCCTGGAATTAGAAATTTTTTCAGTGGGTGACAATAATATTTATTACAAAATAAGGACCTCTCATCCCTATAAACATCAATGAACCTTGTTTCAGAACTACAGCTAATGCATCTAAACTTCAAAAGGAAGCTTGACAGGCCAGCATGGCCATGGTGTCTTGGGAAGACCAATATTGAGAGAAATGGGGTTTCTTCCTTCTGAGCTATGGTAGTTAAAGCTGGTGATATTGGCATGGAGAGAGAGCCAATTGCTGGAGATGAAGTGTAAGTTTCAAAAGTGAACTCACACATATTAGTCCTGCTGACTTTTCACAAGGATGAGACAAGTAAACTGATGGGAAAGACTATTTTTAACAGTTTTAGGAGAAGTAGATAAATGACTACACACACAGCATGGAGTGACTTTTCCCAGCAAACCATAAATAAAAATCATAACAATCATAAGTAAAGATGCAAATGGTAAACTCTTTTTCATACAATGTATGTTGATCATATTTGTTCCTCTTTCCCAACTCCTCCCAGACTCTCCCTACCTCCATACCCATCCAATGTTATTCTCTCTCTCCTCTCTCTCTCTCTCTCTCTCTCTCTCTCTCTCTCTCTCTCTCTCTC
>JADRCH010000386.1:0-20559 GCA_019843965.1 Rhynchomys soricoides | reverse complement strand
CTCTCTCTCTCTCTCTCTCTCTCTCTCTCTCTCTCTCTCTCTCTCTCCATTCTTGTGACTAAAATACTTTTCCAAAACATTTATTTTGTCTCATGGTTTCAGAAGCTTCAGTCCATGGCCATTTAGCTCTTTGTTTTGGTCTATGGTCAGGCAGGACCTCAAGGCAGTGGGCTTATGTGGTAGAGAAACTTTCTCCCATCATGGCAGCCCAGAAAACATAGAGGAAAATCACCTGTGCTCAAGTGGCTTTCTCCTTTTCCCTTTAGCCATGATTTCCAGTCCCCAGTTCCTAGGATGGTGCTGCCGATATGGAGAGTGGATCCCCTGCTTCAGTGAACCATTTCTGGAAACACTTTCATCTGCATGGACAGAAGTGTCCCTCAGTGATCTTCTATGCGACTCTGCATTCAGTTGTAGTGACAATAAAGATTAACAACTGTAAATCATTGGCCTGACATGTTTTGCCTATTAGCTTCTTTCACATTGTTTGCCTCATCTTTAAGTCTTATTTTGTGTCATTTCTTGTTATTAGTCTCGTGACTGATATGTAAGCTATAGAACAACTGATAATAATACAAACACTGAATATACAAACAGTCCCCCCCACACACACACACACGCTTGCATCTTATAAATACATTATTTGTGGATTCTTTGATGGAGCATGCCTTACACCATGTTAACATTACCTACATGGAACACACTGTAGCAGTGACTTTCCAGGAAAAATCAGGTCACACAGAATACACCAGACACTTGCGACCAAGCAAGCCTCTGATGTGACACTGTGTCTAGAAAAGGGCTACTTTGCTAGTATCTGGCTCTGGTCTCACCTCTCTGTATGTTGAAATCAGGGAAAGTTCAGTAGGCATCAGAGGTCGTCAAGCCCAATTTTCTAATCTTATCTACTCTTCTGTAATGGTGTCCTTCCCTTAACCTGAGATACAATCTGTGCTTTAATGAATGTTATGAAATAATAGGAAAGAAGTAAAGAATCAAACCAGGGCTGCAAGAGCCACAGGAGGCATGCACTGAGAGCAGAAATTTCTCATCCTTACAACACTATCATAGTGGCTGTTAGGACACAGGTTCAAGGAATTTAATTATGGCTCATTAAAGAACTTAAGACTCCAGAATTAATTAGCAGTGAGGTTTGGTGCATGTAAAGGAATTTTAATCCAGCAACCTACATGCTCTGGCAAGGGATCACATCCAAAGACCTTCTAGGTCAGTGTGATCTAACTGGAATGCCATACACCTTTAATTCCTCTGGCTGGAGTACAGATATGCCTTTAGTACACACCTTTCATCCCAAACAAAGACATCTACATGGAGGGCTGATCAGGAAGTGCAGTTCAGTTGAGTTCAGACAATGCAATGGAATTCAGTTGAGTTCAGTTCAGGGCATTTTGGTGCAGTTCAGTTGAATGCCAGGTTACAGGCCATGCAAAGAAGAACAATAGCTCAGTACTCCAGACCCAAGTAAAGACAATCACTTGGGTGAGGCAGTCCTGGCTACAAGGCTCTTCAAGACTATGGGTAGGATGGCTGCCATGCAGGTCACATCCAACAGCGACAGAGTGAAGTAGGAGAGATACATGAGAGTGTGGCAGTTGTATCTGAACCTCCCCTTCAGTTTCTATTCTCATTTCACAAATTGAATGAAAGAACGTGTATACCCATAAAAATAGTCTATAAACATAGTTTGACATTGTGTGTCAAGGCCATGAACAAATCATTGTATTCATCAAAGATCACCCTACATGCAGACATAGATGGTCATGCCCAGTGATCTGACCATATGGAGATACCAACAATAGAAATAAAACTCAACACCCTTACCAGGGAACCATTTACATGAGCTTGCCCTCCCTCTCTGCCTCCATTTCCTGGAGACTCTGAAGATCCTTGAGGGAGAACCAGCCTTTCTTTCTTTTCTTCTTTCTTTCCTTCTTTCTTTCCTTCTTTCTTTTTGTTTTTTTTTTTTTTGATATTTTATTTACATTTCAAATGTTTCCATCCTTCCAGGTCTCCCCTTTGGAACCTCCCATTCCCTCCCCCCTCCCCTGCCTCTATGAGGGTATCCTCCTACCCACCCACCCACCCACTCTCATCTTCCCTCCTTGGCATTCCCCTATACTAGGGCATCTAACACCCTCAGGCTCAAGGGCCTCTCCTCCCCCTGATGGCTAACAAGGCCCTCCTCTGCCACATATGTGGCCAGCACCATGGGTCCCTCCATGCGTATTCTTTGGTTGGTGATCCAGTCTCCGGGAGCATCGGCGGTCAGGCCAGTGAACACTGTTGCTCCCTCCATGGGGCTGCCAACTCCCTCAACTCCTTCAGTCCCTTCTCCACCTCCTCCATCTGGGGCCTCACGCTCAGCTCAACAGTTGCTGTGAAGTAAATCTTGGGTATTTTGAACTTTTGGGCTAATATCCACTTATCAGTGAGTACATACTGTGTTCATTCTTTTGTGACTGAGTTACCTCGCTCAGGATGATATTTTCTTACACCATCCCTTTGTGTCAGCCTTTAATACCTGAAGGCACACTGTAACTGCAAACCCACTGGCTACACTGGCCTGGGAATCAGGTAGATGATCTGAACATTCCTTACTGCACTCCTTTGCAAATTCCTCAGTTTCATTCTTTTTTTTTTTTTGATACTTTATTTACATTTCAAATGTTTCCCCCTTTCCAGATCTCACCTTTGGAACCTCCCTATTCCCTCCCCCCTCCCCCTGCCACTATGGGAGTATTCCCCCACCCACCCACCCACTCTCGTCTTCCCTCTTTGGCATTCTCCTATACTGGGGGATCTAACACCCTCAGGCCCAAAGGCCTCTGCTCCCCCTGATGTCTAACAAGACCCTCCTCTGCCGCATATGTGGCTAGCACCATGGGTCCCTCCATGTGTATTCTTTGGTTTGATTCAGTCTCCAGGAGTATCTCAGTTTCATTCTTAGCCCTGGAGCAGACCACTTGCAGAGCTCTGACTTCCCTCTCAGAATGAACTCTCTAGGCACTGCACCAAACCTCACAGTAGACCTAGCTTTACTCTGCCCATTGGACTCTTTCAGCCCTCTCTCTTTTAGTCCATTCCTATTCCTTCCTCTTAGTCCCTAATACCTATAAACATACTCTACACATGACCCCCAGTGGCCATACCTGACAGCAACTCAAGAGCAGGCCACTCACAGCCACCACATGTTCCTGGTGGGGAGGTGAGGAGCATCTGAGGGGATATGAGGGAGGGAAAACATTGATCACAATATACTCTATGAAAAACGTGTCTCTCAGAACATAAATCTATAGAACGAAGGATTCAGGGTAGAAAATGAAAAATATATTAAGTATCTGTGGTTGTCAAAATGATGTGGTGTAGACTGTAGGATAAATAATCTCCAATGAGAGAAGCATATGCACTCCTTGTATTTCTGACAGCAGGGCAACTTTCAAAGTGATCAGGTATGAAAACCAAACTTTGAAATCATGACCTGTGATCTTTTCTCAGATTCTTGCAATTGGGTACAGTTCATAATGATGTTGAGCTCTGCCCAGACACTGGTGACAGTTCTTACTACAAGGACTCTCAGAGCACTGCAGTCTGTCTCTTCTCCTGACCATCTATTTCTTCTTATTATACACTATGGCACTCATGGGAACTGTGTTTTAGTCAACTCCAACATGGGACTTCATAGCTGCATGTCCTTTTCTCTTTGTGATCTGACCACCATGAACGTTTGTGCTCTCCTCTGTGCTGCCCAAGATGCTGGGATCAGGAAAACCACACCAGTTGGTTGTCCAGTGAAATCTTGAAAGCATGCATACAAGTACTTTATACAGACTTAACAGGTTATATATTCATGTGTATGTGTGTGTGTGTGTCTGTGTGTGTGTGTGAAGTAATAACAATTAATGTAAAAAGAAGCCTTGAATTTGAAGGAGAGTAGGCAAGGTTTGTGGTAGAGTTTGGGGGGAGGAAAGGGAATGAAGAAATGTTGTAATTATATATAATCCTAAAAATAAAACAAATAGGGTATGTAACTAAATTGTGGATTCTCAAATGAAAAAATACAAATGGCCAAGATATTCAAACATCCCAAGACCCTATTACCAAAGATACAATATACGTGAGTTATTGAGCATGAAGAAATCAATATGGTACTGACCTAAAAACTTTATCCCTACTGCTATCCCTAGCTTTCATATGGCTAGAATGTTCTATGATACTATTAGGGAAGAAAAGTAATCAAAGAACTTACCTAACTGTGAGCTACAATAATGTCCAGGCAAGATATCCACTGATTAAAAAAAATTGGCATGAATGTTATAGGAGTAACCAACCACTTTAGGATTGGATTTAAGACCAACTCCACAGGATTAAACTCATAGCTGACACTGTCAACTGGGCCAAAACCTTGTCTTAGGGGAGAATTGAATATTATTATTTTTCTAAATATACACAGTAATAAGTTCTTAGTTTTATATGCATAGATTAGAGTGCACTTCAACTTTCATCAGATAAGCTTATTTTTGCAGGTGATATAGAGGCTGCCAAAGAAGAAAAGCAATCAATATCTTTTCCACTGTGATACATGTGAACCACAGCAAGTAACAGCATAATAAGATATTCTTAAGGATACAACAGTAGCATTTATATCTCCACCATAACTAACAGCTGTCTAATTGGACTTAAGTTCTACTCAGTAGGACAGAATGCCTGGTACTACAAATCTAGCCAACTACCTCTGGTTCGACAGGTCACAGAAATAAAGAAGAACCTACTAATGCTACTTTCCCAAACCAATATTGTGCCCTTTCCCCAGCCTTGAGCAGGCTAAAAAGACCTTAAGCGTTTGCCACAGTTGAACTTTAATGACTCAGGTGGAGTCATCCCACCTGCCTTGCTGCACATGTAGCTTCTTACAGGAACTTAGAAGAATGGACTGCCTGATCGGCTTGCTTTGCAACATAATCCAACTGAAACAAAGGATGGGGTCTGTGGACTCTCCCTATATAAATGCAGTGCTGAATATTAAACTTTGAGCCTTGATCAGAAATGTTTGTCTTGGCTTCTTCCTTCTCTTGCACCCCGTCCCTATTTCATTTCCAGCCCCCCTTTCTGGTACCCAGGTCTCCATGGCCAATGGACGGCTACACAACATAATCTCTTACTGTAGTTGTCATAATACCCTTATACAGACCGATGGGTGTAGCTCTCACTCCTCATCAAGGAAGGTTTTTTTTTTTTTTCGCAGCAGACAGAGACCGATAAGAAAGCCACAACTTATCAAAATACAGAGATCAACTGACTGTATGTCTCTACAACACAGCCTTCATAACTAAGTCTCAAGGAACATCAGAGAAAGACTGGCAAAATTATGACCCAGAGGACCAAGCTGTCTGCTCCGACATTGTGTCTTTAACATAAGTTGAGGAAGCTGTATCCGTGAAACTTCAATAATATGGTCACTTAAACAGACTTGAACAATGACAACTCCAGTTGGCATGCTAACATGGATGGTGGAAATCTGAGTAGCTATAGACGATTAATGACTGCAGACAAAAAGAATCAGTCTTCCCCATGGACTAGCCCCCTAATTGGTTGTCCATATCAAGTGGTCAGCTCTAATGCAAATAAATATGAGTAACTCCAAAAGGACTTAGCAGGGTTTATTTGCATATTTATTCATGTATATGTAAAGGTAGCACTAATAAAGAAAAAGAAGCCATGGGATTGAAAGGAAGAGGTCATAGAAAGGGTTGGAAGGAGGAGGGGACGTGATAAAAATACTATACACATGTGTAAAATTAAAAATAATTTTTAAGTACAATAATTATTTAGTTAATTCAACAAATATTGAAAGGAGACAAAAACCAATATTGAAGGAAACAAGAGTCAACCAGGAGGAGACAAAGAGGTCAAAAGGCCATCATAGTTTATCCCATGACCTTAAGACAGCCAGAGCAGAAGTGGGGATTTGGATGGGCCATTGAAGGTTTCTGAATGTTCCAAGAAGTGAACATCTGAAAGGCAGCAGCTGTGTCCCCTCTCACAGCTCCCTTTCTGGCCATATCCTCCAAAACAACACGCTCCCAAGCACACAGCAACCCTGCTGCGTTATTTCACAGTGGAAATGATAAGGCCCTGGCACCAAGAACTCTCATGCAACTAGTAAACTTCTGCTGACACCCTCCTGGCTGAGAGCCAGTTTTGCCAGAGAAGCTGCTTTGAAGCACTGATGGTTCATATTGGACAGGATGGAAGGTAAAGGCAGGCCTTATCTTATCACACATGCCACAGCATGCCCACAGCATGGCAAGCATCTTCCCGAAAAATCTCTTTCAGAGAAAGACTAAAATGTGAAAGGAAATAAAAATGTCCAGATACTTCACTTGTCCTAAACTCCCAGAACCCTTTATACCCCCCAGGTCCCCTACTTACATGCCAGCCACAACCAAGGCTGAGTAACCTTTGTGGGTAAAAAGAGAGCACAAGCACAAGGCAGTGTCTACCCAGAGCTCCTGGCTCATGTGACTGCTGAAGTAGAAAGGGCTAGATGTTTTGGGGAAGTTATTTAACCACTGAGATCCACAACCTCCTAGATACCCCATGATCCTACAAGGTATCAAGTGCTTCTTCAGGGATTCTCCTCCCCTGAAGGGAAGCAGTTGAACACATGTCCCTTGTGGTTCAACACAATGTGTCCTCGGGAAAGGAAGAGAGACCTCTACCAAACCTGTGATTCCCCAGTCCAGTAGGATTGAAGACAGTGGTGGTGGCACAGGCTCAGGAGCAGGACAGAAGTCTCCGTAGTGCAACTTTGACATCCTTGTTCCTCAGAGTGTAAATGAGGGGGTTCAAGGTAGGTGCCACTGAGGTGTAAATGATAGACACCACCTTGTCCTTGTTCAGTGAGTAGCTGGACGCAGGGCGAATGTAGGTGTAGATGACAGTGGAGTAGTACATGGTGACCACAGTGAGGTGTGCAGAGCAGGTAGAAAAGGCACGTCGCTTGCCCTCAGCTGAGCGTATCTTCAGGATACTGGCCACAATAAAGCCATAGGAGAGGATTGTCACAGTGAAGTTCCCTACAGCCAGGAACACATCTGCAGCAAAGGCCATGGCCTCGTTCAATTGTGTAGGAGCACAGGAGAGCTTCAACAGTGGGGGAATCTCACAGAAGAAGTGCTCTACCACATTGGAGCTGCAGAATGGTAGACGCAGCATCAGACCTGTGTGTACGCAGGTGTTAGTCAGGCTGATGGCCCAGACAATGCCAGCCAGGAATGCACACACCCTGGGGCCCATCCAGGCACTATAGTGCAGGGGACAGCAGATGGCCACAAAGCGGTCATAAGCCATAGCTGAAAAGAGCAGAAGCTCTGCCCCCATGGACCATGTGAAGAAGAAGAGCTGGGCCATGCAGCCCCCATAAGAGATGGCCCCTCTCCCCACCATGCTGTCCAGTAGCTTGGGTAGGATGGTGGAGGTGCAGAGAATGTCCACCATGGCCAAGTTGACCAGGAAGAAGTACATGGGGGTATGCAGGGCTGGGCTGGCACTGATTGTCACCGTAATGAGCAGGTTTCCTGAGATTGCAGCCATGTATAGACAGAGGAAGCTGAGGAGAAGTGGTACTCGAAGGTGAGGCATTTCTGAGAATCCCAGGATGAGAAACTCAGTGACCAGTGTCCCATTCATCACAGAGCTGGGGAGACCTCAGGATCCAGGGGCAGTGGGGTTTCCGTGACAGCTCTGATAGGATCTGAAGATGAAAGACATGCTCCAGTTCCAGTTTGTGCTAACAACCCAACCCAGATGTGGTGAGACTCACCTAGAGCCCAAACCTCAGTATTGCATGGGGTAAGAATAGAACTCTGTGCTGGCCAAGGCTGCGGATATCATTCTAGATGCAGGACTTCTAGGAGACTGAAGTAGCCACTTATAAACCTTAGAGATGCAGGATCTTTCTCCATTGGGAGTGTTCTTTCCACAGACTTCAGGGAGTATGGAGAAGGAACAGGAATATTCCTTGGGGTGGAAATCAGTCTGTCCTGGTAACGTGAGAGAGGTTTGGTTACCTTCTATTCAAGAGATCTCAGGCAGTGGGCAGGAGTAGAGAAGGAATAAGAAAGACGACAAAATGTCCCTAGCCTGGCCATAACAAACATCAACCATGTCTTCCCCAAGTGGAGGGTGACTGGTACACTCACCTATACAAAACATAGTCATCCATGTGGGTGTCATAAGAGCTGGGGATCAAGGGCTTTAAAGTAGGACACTGAAGTAGGGCACCAACCGGGACTGAGCTGTGTCTCATCCCTATATCCTGGTAGTCACATACCGTCTCAGAGCTAAAACTCTACTGCTGAGCTAAAAGCCTTAAACAGAGTACACTTGAATGCATAAGTGCCAACCTTCAAGCAGTGAGGTACGAGTAGATTGTACAGCCTCTCATATAAACTATTGCTGAAATTAGGAGCACTGGAGCTCAGAGTTTACATTTGCAGATAGTTCACTAGATCATATTCATTTTTAAAGATTATTATTATTTTCATGTACCTATATATAGACAGTACTATAACAATTTCCTAGTTAGGGATTAGACCTCAACTCTCATACCTACCTCAGGCAATGTCTGGAAGGTAGTTACACTTATATGAATGTTACTAGGCTGTATCACTGCAGGGGTGACTGGAAGGTACCAGACCCCATGTCCTGTGGAATGAGCTCCCTGGCACAGGAGATGCTATACATTTCAACATGAGATCTGAGAAGGGTAACAAGGAAAGAAAGAAGGGGACAGGCTGGGGAAAAAGAGTTAGAAAGAGACATATGCATGGGGAGAGAAAGACAGTGAGGCAAAGATGAGGAAAGACAGAAACAGATTTTCTCTCTCACATACGCCTAAAGTGGTGGAGGAAGAGGAGGGGCAGATATAGAGACAGATATAAAAGATAGAGATGGAACAAAACATAGAGGCACCAATAAAGCAAAAATATATAAACACACAACAAAAAAGGAGAGAGAAAGAGAGACGCAGAGACAGTTAAGCTCTGAGAAGGCATGATGCTATGTGTCCAAATAGGGTTTTTTTTTTTTCATTTGCTTCTAGAACTGTCTTGAAAATGACAGCTTAAATTATCTCGTAACCCACACCTATTACCAAAACTGCATCATTAATACTCAAATGCATGTGTAAGTACAATCAACATGAAACTCACATGGTAAACCTACAGCAAGAATCTTCCCAGGCGTCCTCTCCAGAAATTTTCTTCTCAGCATCTCTATCTCTCTCTCTCTCTCTCTCTCTCTCTCTCTCTCTCTCTCTCTCTCACACACACACACACACACACACACACACACACACACATCAATTTTCATTAGAACCAGATTACATTAAAAACGTTTAAAGAATGTGACATCTCTAAGTACAAAGGGGATATTGAGATATTGGTGTGAGGACCAGGGGCCCAGCATCCTCTATTATAGAGGAGACAAGTGCTCACAGGGAGAAGTCAGGCCCTGAGGGGCCAATTAGGCAGAACTACACTGGTTTCCTGAGCAGGACTAACTGGGGAGGTGACCAAGGCTCTTCTCAGACAACACAACATACACTTGTAGGACTGGTGACCCAAGAGCATCTTGTCTTTCCTGCTACCCAGGGACTTGTTGTCTACCAATATCACCAGTGGCAGCAGAGGACAGAAGGAGCAGATCAGGGGATGATGTTTGTGCCTTGAGCCAATTAACTCCCCAAACCACAATTTCTTCCAGCCTCAAAGAGCCCCTCATTCCAGATAGAAACACTTCAGAAGCCAAAGTCAGAGCTCCTTCCCCAGCCTTGTATGCTGTCCTCTGGCATAGACTGTCAATGGTCACCATGCAGTTTCATCTCCTCTAAGTGGATAATGTCCTCCAGCTGGTGCAGCTGTCAGGTGCTCTTTCATGTCCACTTTCCTCACTCAGTGAGCAAGAACAAACTTCATCCAAGCAAGATTACATTGCATCCCGGGCCTGAAGTGATCTGCCCTTAGCAGAAGGTGTTAAACTAGTGCTGGTCTGGGTCCAGGAAGCTGCCCTCTCCCCAGAAAGGTCACATGACTGCTGAGGCTCTTCAGGGACACAAACCATATTATTTTGCAACATGGCTAGCTGGTTCTTCTGTGGTCATGGCAAACTACAGGCCCTGTCTGACACCTGGGCTCAGGCCAGGGCAGCTCTCCAGGCTGGGGCTGGACCTTGACATAAACTCCCCTTGCTTCAGGAACCAGACTCATGCCTTAATTGTCTTCTTCTTCGATTTAGTGGCCTGATCCCATCTCACTGAGCGCTTAAAGGAATAAGGACTGGGGTATTAGCCACCATCTGCTTCCAGTCCTTCCCTGCTTCTGTCTACTCCACATTCTCCACACTACCAACAGTCACTGACATGTATACATTGAATCCTGTGCCCCAGTGCACATGATTCCAGCCTGTGATCCAGCCATCTATGTGGTCAATGACAATTTTTTGGTCACACCCATGAACCAGGTCCCAAAGCAATCTGGGAACACTGCTGGGTTTGCCTCACTAAAACCCCCTCTACCCTACAAATGCACAAGCCATGGCCAGCACAGTGTGGGGGAGGCTGCATTAGTGCTGCAAGAGCTTTAGCCATTCTTTCTAAATGCTCATCTTCCTCCAAATCTGTGATTAAGAGTAGGCCTTCAACTCCCAATAGGACATAATTACATATAGAGACAAGGACATGTTTTCAGTATCAAACCACTTTAGAAAAGCCCATCAGTTGGTACCAAGACCCCAGTGCACAAGCCTCTGGGATAAACAATCTCTCTCAGTTCTGGTTAAAGGGAACCATTTGCACACTGGCTTTTCAAGACATGGTTGTGTTCATGAGAGAGAAGACATGAGATGAAGTGTTCAGAGTTAGCCCTAATCAGTGTGAGGAGATGAATCAGAAATTAGTTTGCCTCTTCTGCTCAGCTCTGTGCCCCAATGCACTGTCCTGAAATGGCTGGAGATTCCTTCAAATGCAGTCCAAACAAAGCCAGGTACAGTAAAAATGAAGTCTACCTGTAGGTGGAGCCATGCCCTTGTCGCCTCCTTTAACAGTTGGACAAGAGGTCAAGGACCTGACTGGGAGGGGATAGGGGAGGGGAAGTGGAGCCGATGAGAAGAGTGTCACCTTTAGAATATATGATCCTTAGATAGTATACTTCTCCTGCCTAGAATTCTCTCCCCTTACAAAGCCCATGGAAGCTGCCACGAGGCTCCAGCTTTCCTGAGCCCTGACTAGGAGGGACAGGTCTATGTCTTTTTCTTTCAGTGCTGGATAGAGCCTAAGTATGCTTTTGAGTTCCCTAACACTGTCAGGTTCTCTCTCTCTCTCTCTCTCTCTCTCTCTCTCTCTCTCTCTCTCGGTCTGCTCCTCAACCCTGGCTATCTGTTGCCATGTGACAGACACCCCTTCAGGCTGGTTTTCATACGTGGATCCTCCCTTCTTTTGCTCATTCTTTCCGTCCAAGGCAGTTGTAAGGAGTACAGCTTGCTTACCCTGGATTTTTTTAATTCCCTAACACTTTAGGACATCTTACTTGTGTCTAATGCATTCCCTCCAGTCATGTGGCTGACCTCCATGGTTGTTTGCTTGCTTGCTTGTTTGGTTGTTTTATTTCAGACAGAATGACCCCATCTCACCTTCGCATCTCCAGTCTCCTCTTCTAGGAAGCTGCAAGATTTGCAGCTCACCTGAACCCAAGGCTTCTCCTTTAATCTGTAATAAGTTGCCCTTGCACTTCCATGTGATTTGCTTCTTAAGTTAATGTATTAATAAGACTTAGAACCCAAGAAGGGACCCCAACTTTCCTTGTATAATGGCTCTACTCAGACTCCCCATTATTTCCAGTATCACTTCTTCCCTTCCCTTTAATTATTTAGTTACTGGAGAAAATGAGCCCATTGCTATACCCCTAGGAGGCATAAAGTCTTTCATACACTTTAGAATCTGAAGAATAGTAATACCCCAAAACTCACAATATCCTGTGCTGAACATTTTATTTATCTAGAATATACTTTACTTCTTGAATAAAATCTTCTCCTAACCCAATGAGATGGTAAAAGCCATTACTTAGCCTCTTAATTACATCATATTGCTGTGCCATGTGAGAGAGAGCAATATGGCCCCCTCTTGTATATATTAATACATCTATTGCCACCCTGAAGCGCAGTGGCTTCAATGGCCTATAGAAGAGCTTGGTCTACAGTAATGGCAATGAGCTGAGCAAAGTGAAAGAGCATGGCCCTAGATCTGTGTTAACAGTAATTGGGTGGTTGACATGTTCCACTGGAAGAGGTCATAGGGTGTTTTCCAGGGAATCCAGTCACCAGTCTTTCCTGTCTATCTATATAAATCTTAAAGATGCTCAGGTGTACAGATACCAAAATTAAATAGGGGTGGAACTTTTGATTAATACAGCTGCCCATAAAACCATTTGTTCACCAAGCTTGTCTTGACAGAATCTTTCTTTGGATTGTCAGCCCCTTGAGTACTTGAAGTAGGTAGATGATGCTTTAACAGTCTCTTCTGTTAGGGCACGTCTCCTATAGCACATATTTAGTCCAGTCTACCACCATACTGTCTTCAATGCACTCAAACTTGTCTGGTCTCAGAAGCTAAAATGAACAAGACTGTTTAGTACTCAACGTAGTAAAATCTATCTACTGAGCAACACCTCTGGAGTCAAGAAACTGCTTCTCTAAAGATTGTTACACTTTAGGAAGACACCCAGAGACCCAGCCACTGTGTGGCACACCCACAATGGGAGCCACTACAATGTGTAAGTGTGGAGTGGAGAGATGAGAAAAAAAGAGAAGCAGAATGGTCTAAGCACCATGAGCAGAGGCGGAAGTGAAAAGGAGAGGGTAGTGAGGAAGAGTCTGATATGTGTTACCTGCCCTGCTACCTGAGGCCATGGTGAAGTCCATGTCTGGGTCTGTGGCCATGCAGCAGCAGGGGGCCTATATTGATATCTGTGACCCATGTTACCACCAAAGGCCATGCGGATGTTCCTGATCTGGGCTGTTGCCTAGGACCATATTGATGTCCAAGGGCTATGCAAAGCTGCCCCCATCCCCCACTGGCTGCAGCACTCCAGAGACAAGTCCCCCATCCCCTTTCCCAGGCTTGCCTGGGCAGCACAGTAACTCACAGTAGCTTACCTGTACCCCTGCCAGCAGGAATACAGGTGAGCTAGCCCCGAGTACATGTGAGAGCTATCCATGCCTCTTGATGTCTGCTGTGAGGTGGTATGGAAGAGAGAAAGATGCCCTCCCAATCCCTGACATCTTGCCACTAGGACAGCTGGCCCTGAGGTCATGAAAGCAGGAGAAATGGTCCCACCCCTTCCTGAGTGAGCCAGGGAGGACAGTGCTGGAGAGCTGGTCTTGGTGGTATAGGTGTGGGAGAGTCCAACTCAGCCACCACTCAGGCCCAGATCCAGGGCTTTGAGTTGGCCCACCCCACCATCTACCCCATCTACAAACTGCTGGAGCATGTGAAGGGACTGGTCCTGCAGATCCATAACGCAGGCAACAACAGGGTTTCTGAGACGAGTCCCAGTGAGGATCCAGTACTGATAGCGTAACAGAAGCCAGAGGTCTCAAACCAGATCAATGACTCATTGCAATGAATATTTGCAAATAAAGATGTTTGAACAAAGGGGTATACTGTGTGCCACACTGGGACACACTGAAGTTTCCTTGGCAAGATTTTTTGTCTTGTTTTTTTTCCTATTTGGGAGGGAGGTTGCAAGGTCAGAAGGCAGACACAAGGGATGGAGATATGAGTCGGACTGAGATGCATGATGTGAAACTCACAAAGAATCAATACAAACTTTCAAAAATATTATTACATTACATGTCATATACAGAAAAAGAAAGACGTGTTTCTTATTATGAAAAAGAGCACCAACTTTTGAGTCCTGAAAACACAGTCACTCAGACTTTTATACACAAAGAAATTACCTTTTATAAATGAAATAACCACATTAACTACAGTCAGAATATCTAAGTTAACTATTGTATGTTTTTCAGGTTGCAGAAAAAGCATAACCAGACTATATGATGCTTACAAAAATATATACTTAAATATATAGAAATATATACTTAAAATATAGAAATAAATTAGGTTGAAAGTAAAATAATGAAAAAATACACCACAATAACAGTGGAAAGAAAGCTAAAGCAACTAACTGCTTTAATATCAAATAGAGCTAATCGCACAGCAGAAGCTAGTAGCATGAATAAAGGAAGTTATTTCTTGATGAAAAGTATTAACATAGGGTTAGAAACAGTCAGTGTAACAGAATACAAAACACATATACCCCTAGCAACAGAACTACTAGACACAGGAAGAGAAACTGATATAACTACAAGACAAAGTAAGCTGGTTTGTTACAGTGGGGTATCTCAGTCCTCTCACTAACGAGCAGAACTAGAAGACTGACATCAGCACCGACTATCAGCCTCCAGACCAGTACATGAGCACCACACACAATGAGAGGATACAGGGACTTTATGAGGTTTCTCTGGACTTTTACCCCATACTCGGCCATAAAATAAATCTCAACACAATTACAAGGGTATAAGTGATATAATATAGGTGGATAGATAGATGAGAGAGAGACAGAGACAGAGAGACAGAGCGACACAGAGAGAGAGACAGAGAGAGAAAGAGAGGGGGGGCAGAATTAAAGCCAACTATAAGAACTAGCACTTTTTGCTGACAGGAGCCTGATGTGGCTATCTCCTGAGAGGCTCTTCCAGGGCCTGACAAATGCAGAGGAGGATGCTTGCAACCAACCATTGGACTCCAATGGAGGAGTTGGAGAAGGGACTGAAGGAGCTGAGGGGGTTGCAGCCCCATGGTGGGAGCAACAGTGTCAACCTGCCAGACCCCTGGAGCTCCCAGAGACTGGACCACCAACCAAAGAATACACATGGAGGGACCCATGGCTCCAGCCGTATATGTGGCAGAGGAGGACCTGGTTGGACATCAGTGGGAGGAGAGGCCTTTGAGCCTGAGGGTGTTTGATACCCCAGTGTAGGGGAGTGGGTAGGTAGGTGGAGGAACACCCTTATAGAGGCAAGGGAGGGGAGATGGGGTAGGGGGTTTCCGAAAGGGAAACCTGGAAAGGGGAAAACATTTGAAATGTAAATGAAGAATATACCAAAAAACAAAACAAAACAAAAACAGAAACAAGAAAAAAACAGAACTAGCACTTTGGTACCGAGCCAGGATCTCCCGATACGGTCAGTGAGAAATGAAAATCAGACCAGGATGGAGGAGTCTCAGCAAGACTGAGAATAAGACAAGTTTACTACAAACAATCAGACTTTATATACCCATATCAGGAACAGAATATAATGGCAGTTGGCCAGAAAAAATACAATTGTAGTTGTCAGAATACAATGTTTGTATGCTATGTAGAGTATGCAATATTAATGTCTCAGAGGAATTGTCCTGCCGAGCTTCTATATGCTTCACTGACTCCTATAGAACACAGAGCCTGAATGCTTCACTGCCTGAGGGAATGCCTCAGTTTCTCGGGAACTAAAAGGCACAGGGTTTCCTGGAGCCACAGACTCTAAGGAAGCTGGACCAGGTCAAGTCCATGATTTCTTGCAATCAATAACAATGCCAATTGGGAAACACCTAAATATTTAGAATTTAAGTAATGCCTCCCTAAGTAACACATCAAATAAAGAAACCAGCGGAGTGTTAATGAACATGGGGCAGAACAGATGCATGAAGCAGTAGTTGAGGAATTTGTAGGGCTGCGCCTCTGCAGTAAAGAACAGGGCAGGCCATCCCCAATGTCAGTGTTGGTCCTAGAGCAGCAGAGAGAGCCTCTCAGGAGTTGAGTGGGAGTTAGGGATTAGGCTTCAATTCTGAACCATTTTCTATCAATGAATGTAGGTGTTGGTAAATACCAGAAGAAACCCCATTCACTGTTGCTGAGAATGTGAAGGGTAAAACCCTGATGAAAATTTCGCTACAAAACTCGGCGAGCCACACCCTAAGACCCCACAAAGCCATTCACCATCACTAGGGAGAAAGAAAAGCATGGAAGAGGGTTTGTATGATTATGGAAGCTGGATAATAAAGTGTGTTACAGCCTTAGAACCTAGTGCTCACTAAAATAGAAAAAGAACAGAGTACTTGCTACACATGCATAAGAACAGGAATAAATCTTTAAAATACTGTTGTGGGTTGGAAAGATGGCTCAGCAGTCAAGAATGCTTATTGCTCATGAAGAGGAACTGGGATCTAGTACCACAGCCATGTGTTGGATTAGAGCCATCTATAATTTTTTTCCAGGGGATCCAACAGCCTCTCCTGACCTCCAAGGCCACCAGAAATGCTTGTGATACACATACGTGCATCCAGTCAAAGTGTTCATACATGTAAATATGTATGCATAAATAAAATTTAAAAATAAATAACACCATGCTATGAAAGAGCACACATGTCAGAATGTGTGCTGCATAATGTGTATACAAAGTTCTATAACACACAAAACTGACCTGCAGCTGAAATATCAGGACAATGATGACTACCAGAAAAAGGCACTGGTGACCTCAGACCTGACAGGTAGAGCAGCCCTGGCTAAAACATTCTACATTAAAGGCTACCATCTCCACTCTGTGGAGACCTGCATTACATGGCTCTGTGTATTTGCCAAAATTCAACAAATGATACCTTGACTCACCCATTTCACTGACCGAAAATTTTACATTAAGAGCCCAAGCCAGAAAGTCCTATAAACCAATTAATGTGTCTACTATGCATATGAAACTATTTAAGGAAGAGTGAATTGATGTTTGCAGCTTGTTTTGAACTGAGTGAAATTGAAGGGCACGTGGATAAGTAAATTAGGAAGTGGATATAGAGCAAGAACTCAGCATCCGAGCAGTAGAGAAAAGATCACAGCTGTCCAGCTAAATCCTGTCCAATTCTCTGTGCTTGAACTCTTTCAGTAAGGCTTGAAGACACAGTGGACATTAAAACCCTGGATACAGGATAGAAAACACATCTCATGACCAAATATGTAGGACCAATGAGATGGCTCAGCCAATAGAGGTGCTTATTGACAAGCCTGACAACTTGCATTCAATTCTAAGAGCCCACATGGTAGAAAAAAAAGAGCTACTTCCTGTAGCCTGATATCTAATGAACATGAACATCAGGACATTGACAAGTGTGGTTGTGCATGCATGTGTGTGTAGACTGAGTAGAGAGTACTGGGTCATTCATGGAGCCTGCCCAGGATCATGAGAATGCCCTTAAGGTGAGAAAACAACCATGACATGGCAGGGAGTTGGTCAAAACAATAGACTCTAACAAGTGTTTTGGAACAAGCAGTTACCAAAGAAATCAAGGTCTTCAAAAAGCAACTATACCAATGGATTCAGAAGTGAACCCCAGAGGCAGCTGTACATTTGAAGGTTGCTAGCAACAGCATCAAACAACACTGGGTTTATCATAGCCTTAAGGAAACTGTGTGGAGAAGGAAAGAGAGTCCAGGAGGATGCTGTGGCATTCAGAGGCCAAAGGGAGACTGAACTCCTACTCAGTCTGAAGAAGCTTCTGTGACAACCAAGAAAAGTCTGGCACCCTCTTCTATGATGGCAAAGCATCCCAGCTGAAGAGGAATGGATGAGTCAACCCACATCTTCCTGGGTACTGCTGGTATGAGAATCAGATTGTTTGCTCTCTCCTCTCTGAGGTGTAAGGACCATGGTGCCACCAGACAGTTCTCAAGTCCAAACTAAGAGGAATTAGTCCAATATTGGGGTCTGGGTGATTTTCTCCAATGCCAGCAGAATACCCCCCCTGCAAAAAAAACCTTCATCAGAGATAGCTACACCAGGATATGAACACAAGCCTGCCCCAAACCTGGATGTTTCCACTTACAAAAGGAAATGGCCAGTGGCTCCTCCAAGGAAAGCACATTATATGTATATCTACCACATAAATTACCTTACTGTTCCTTAACATGACATCAGATTCTCAACCATGCATTCCAACTAGTTCATAAACTAGTTCATCAAGCCACACCGGTGCCTTCTGGCTCCTCAACAACCATAGGGAAACACCTTCCTGAGGGCTACTTTGACATCCTTGTTCCTCAGAGAATAAATGACAGGGTTCAGCGTAGGGCTGACTGTTGTGTACAATAAAGCAACCACCTTGCCATTCTTCAAGGAAGATCCAGAGCCAGGTTGCAAATAGGTGTAGATGACAGTAGAGTAGTACAGGATGACCACCACCAGGTGGGCAGAGCAGGTGGAGAAGGCACGCTTCTTGCCTTCTGTGGATCGTATACGTAGGATGTTTACAATGATGAAGCTGTAGGATGTCATAGTGAACAGAAAGTTGACCACACCAAAATAGACATCTGCGATGACAATCATGATGTTGTTGAGAGTGGTTGGGCTGCAAGACAGAAGCAGCAATGTTGGGACTTCACATAAAAAGTGGCGAATTTGGTTGGGGCCACAGAAATTGAGCCGTGCCATCAGGCCAGTGTGCACAGATGTGCTGGCTGCACTGATCACCCACACACTGCCTGCGAGCAGGACACAGATGGGCCAGCTCATCAGCATGCTGTAGTGCAGTGGGCGGCAGATGGCCACATAGCGGTCATAGGCCATGGCAGTGAGCAGCAGCAGCTCAGCCCCTAGAAACCAGGTCAGGAAGAAGAGTTGGGTCATGCATCCCTTATAAGAGATGTGGCTGCTCTTACCCACCAGACCTTCCAGCAGCTTGGGAAGAACAGTGGATGTACAGACGATGTCCAAGAGGGCCAGGTTTGCAAGAAAGAAATACATGGGGGTGTGAAGACTTGGGTTGAGGCTGATGGCTATGATGATGAGGGTGTTTCCTGCAAGAGCCAGGATGTAAAGAAGCAAGAAAAAGGCCAGGAAGAGAGCCTGGAGCCCAGGATCCCCAGAGAGTCCCTGCAGGACAAACTCTACCACAGTTGTGTAGTTGTTTATTGCCATTTGAGACTGAGTTACTGTGACACAGTTAAGGATGGTCAAGGAGACACAGGCTGTGGGGTAGCCACTGTGTCACACAGGGTCCAGTCAACTGTGAGTGGGAGTGCTTCTCATGGGCGCTGTTGCTGTAGAAATGATGACATCATCTATCAACACAGTGACAGTGTGACTATGAACTCTCCACTCTGTTCACTGTAGACCCAGAACAGAAGGAATCCCTGCCTGTGATGGGCAGTATCCTTCTACAGCCTTTGTTAGCTTTAACATAGATCATGTGCTATGACACTCTGAGAACTGGAGCCCACCTAAGCATGTATGACAGCTTGTTAAGGCATATCAAGGGGCAAACATTTCCCCAGAAAATACTTTTTGGGACATACAGAGGACCAGCCGTATCAAGGGGTGGGCCAGGCGTCTTAGAGGCAGGCAGAAAAACAGTTCTGAGGAGCATGCGGGGGTCTGGATGTGTTCAGAACACAGAACTGTTATAGAATGGGTGCAGGTGGTACAGATGGCCCTGGCTCTTGGGAAATGAATACATCACTTTTGTAAACACCACAACTGTCTATTTCTACTTGGACACTCTAAATCATTCCCTTGAGGACAATAAACCCAGTGAGAACAACAGGTATCACTCACTTCCCTGGAAAGGCTTGTGCCTGCCAGAGAAGTAGGCTGTGCCAGGGCAGGAAACAACAGGAAAGGCATGGACTTGGCTTCAATCCAGGCCCCAAATTTAGGCTATTACTCCTACCCAGCTTCAAGTCTGTCCTCCCTTCACATCGTACACATATATATCTCTAATCATCCAGGATTCTCCAAGCATATGTGTCTCTTAGGCAGAGAAGGATGTGGACTGATCAGCATGCAGAGAAAGAGCTCTGCTCCTTTCTAGTGTCTAGACCCATCCTGGAGACTCCATGAGTGGGATATTGGCTACATAAAAACCAAGAACTCACACAGGTATTGCTGAATAAGGAAGACATTCTTCCCTTGTGAATGCACAGATCAAGGTCTTTCTCTTACAGGGTGAACTTGAGAGCAGGCCTGAGCTTATGATACCCCCATCTCCTCTCACTGAACAGCTAAGCTATCCATAAACCTTCAGGACCCATATTTGTCCCCACAAAAGCAAAGATTGATCTGTCAGTATTCCCTGCAGATAGCCAATGGCCTCATACAGAAGGCAGGGCTTCTCAACTGAACCCCCAAATCCTCTTCATCTACATATCATCCTCAGTACCTGTCTGCTTTTAACTATTAAGGTCAAGGTGTCTCGGAGGCCTGAACTCTACCAGATCCACAGGAAACCATCATGCCTCTCTAGAGACCCATATCTGCCTCAGAACCAAGTCACAGGGCAAGATTTGTATACATACTGATCAACATCCCAGATAGGTCATAAAACAGACTTATAGAGTCATGGTTTAAAAGTTTCAAACTATAACTATGAATCACAGATATTCTGGTAACAGTTTTTTTTTT
>JADRCH010000385.1:157574-176259 GCA_019843965.1 Rhynchomys soricoides | reverse complement strand
ACTGAGACTAGCCAGAGCACCCCTTTTCCCCCAAGACCTGGGCTAGGTGCAGACCAAGAGCCCTCAAACCAGCTCTGGTTTTCCCATATCCTAGACTGTGCTTTCCCATCCCTGACCCATGTCTCATCTCTTTCCTAAAGCCCAGCACCCACAAAGGAGCACCATTGTGTTAAGAACAGTCAAATTCCCCATGTTCTGCCTCCACAAGCAACCATGACCAGTGGTGAAGACAAGCTTTAGGTAAACTGTGACTCTTATAGAAGTTAGTGGGTAAGGTGTCCTTCTCTAAAGAGCTATTTACTGCCTGTTGTGTACTTCTGAATGAACAATGGTTTCTCAGAGGCAACATTATCTCCATCTATCCTTTCTATATGTAAAAGTGACACCTCTGTAGAGTAATTGCTATCAAGATCATAGATTAAGCTGCCTATATAATTCTGTTATTTCTTGCTGTGGTGGGGACAGGGGAAAATCTGAGATTCTTCTGAGGCTATAGAACCCATCTTTTGGTTACAGATGCTCTGAGGAGTAGGACACATTAGACAGTATTATCTTTAATCACTCATGTGAAAACTTGAGTTAAGAGCCTTTAGGTTGATGATGGTGGCTCAATTACTATTTACATAGAGTTATTTGTTTGTGTGTGTGTGTGTGTGTGTGTGTGTGTGTGTGTGAGTGTGTGTGTGATTGAGTGCATGTGCACTCATGCATACATGCATGAATAAATGTATTGCTGCACATGAGCATGAAGGTGCCTATGGATGCATGTATATGTGATGCTACAAATCTACCTGAGGTGTGTTCTTCAATATTTCCCATCCATTTTGAGACAGAATATCTTATTAAATTTGAAACTCACACTATCATCTGTCAGGGTGCCTGGTGAGCCCTAGGGATCTTTCCATCTTGTGATTTACAGTAATGAAATTCTAGGCATTTATTGCCATGCTTACCTCTTAATTAATTAATTAATTAATTAGTTTTTTCTTGATTTTCCTCATATATATTATCAATTTTACATCCCAATCATTGCCCTTCTTCCTCCAAGGAGTCCCCCCAACAGAGTCCCTCCTGATAGTTTTCTCTCATCTCTGAAAGGATAAAGGCCCCCCTGGTATCCACCCTCCTCGCACTTCAAGTCTCTGAAGGGCTAGGTACATCTTCTCCCACCAAGGCCAGTGAAGGCAGCCCAGTTAGGGAAATAGAATCCACAAAAAGGCAAGATCTTTAGGGATAGGACCCGCTCCAGTTATGGGGTGACCCATATAAAGAGAATATGTGTGGGGCCCTTGATTCATCTCACATTTACTCTTTGGTAGGTGGTTTAATCTTTGAGACCCTTCAATTGTACAACTGAGTTGCCTCTGTTGGTTTTCTTGTGGAGTTCCTGTTCCCTCCTCGGCCCTCAGTCCTTCCTTCAATTTTCCCATAATACTCCCTTACCTCCTTTCAACATTTGACTGTGGGCCTTTACATCTATTTCAATCTGCTGCTAAGTGAAGACTCTCAGAAAATAGTTATGCTAGATTTTTATCTGCAAGCACAAGCTTTTTTGTGGTATGCAATATCTTTTGAGTATATGCCCAATAGTACAATAACTGAATCTTCAGATAGAACTATTTTCAGTATCCTAAGATACCAGTAGATTGATATCAAATGTAGCTAAACAAGGTTGTGCTCCAACCAGTAATGTAGGGATGTCCCTTTGCTTTGCAACCATGCCAGACTGTCCTGTTCTTTGATTTTTTTTAATCTTAGCTATTCTGATGGGTAAAAAATGGAATCTTAGAGTCATTACAACTTGCATTTTCCTTATGACTAAGGCCATTGAACATTTCTCTGTTTCTTGACTATTAGAGATTCCTCTATAGAGAATTCTGTTTAGCCCTATACCCCATTTTTTAAGTGGATTATTTTGATTCCTTGTGTCTAATTTCTTGCATTATTTATATATTTTGAATTTTAGCCCACTATAGAATATAGGGTAGGTAAAGATATTTTCCCATTCTATAGGCTGATGATTTGTTCTATTGGCAGTGTCCTTTGCTTTACAGAATCTTTTTAGTTTCATGAGGTCCCATTTATTAGTGGCTGAGACACTAGGGTTCTGGTAAGGAAGTTGCCTCCTCAACCAATGAGTTCAAGCTATTTCCTGCTTTCTCCTCTATTAGATTTAGTGTATTTGGTTTTCCCTTGAGGTTTTTGATTATTTCCACTTGAGTTTGGTGAAGAATTGGTGTATTTGTTGTCAGGACCATTTGGAAAAGACTAAGGAAGACAAAGTAGTTTCTGGAGATGGCTCACTGTTTTATGACTGCAATCTGTAAACTGTGAAATGCACGGTCTTCATACACCTCATATCAGGAATGTAATCCTGATCTCTCTAATTGGAAAGACATTATTATGTCGTTCCTTTCCTTATTACATAGTCGAATGGTTTATGGACATTAGCCCACACTATTTGGCAGTTTTTCTGCAGATCAGCATAGCTGTATTCACATGTTGCAATGCTGTGTACACCAATTGATGATTTCATAATTTCTGATAATGATTTTATAAAATTACTGATGTAACTAAGATAATTTTAGGAATAACATTTTAAGAGATGGCATTAGTTGTTTTGCCAGAAAGATGCAATAAAGTTAGAGTCAAAAATAGAATATGCCCACTCCTCATAAAAAAAGTAAGTAAAGGCTACACAATAAAGAATACAATGAGCTTTCACAATTACACTAAAAAGACAAACAGGCTTGGGCCACATTTAGGATTAATTTAAAAAAAACATTAATTTTAGTAATATCCAAGAATGAAGTCACAGGTGTGCACTACATTAAAGTGTCTTATGAATCTGTTGTTTTAAATTATAATGAGCTTATAGAATGAAACACTACTTTGAACTTAATATTGACAGCCTTCTGTAACTCACCTTTTATGTACCATTTTATCTATGAGATAATTCTTTCCTATATAGAAAAATTCTGTCTAAAAGCTAGAAAAACCTGAAAGCAGTAATAAAACTTGTTGTAGCCACTTTTACTATATCCATAATGTCTGCGTAGTTATGTGTCCATGTATGGGCTTGAATTCACCCTTTCTTTTTTTACTTTTCTCTCTGTTCACAAAAGGTTAATAAGTTCCATGCCTCTCACATGGCCAGGAAGAGGCTCTCAGCAAGAGACAAAGGAACTCTAACAATTAATACTTTATTTAATTCCTTGTTGCCACAAGCAGGGAAAATATATATATATGCAAGCTTATGTATACTTAAGAGTTAAAGGAGTTCAGAGTTTCTCACTGGGCATTTTAACCAGCCTCAGATAATGAAGTTTTATTCCATCAGTAGTATTGATCCCATAAATCATCAATCTCTGTCATCTAAGACCTGTCTGTTTTAGCATGACACAAATCAACACCATTTCCCCCTTTTACTGCCTGACTCAGATAACATTCTGATTTCAAATCTGGCTGTTCATGTATTTGCTTTTCTCAAAAAATCTGGATTTCTCAAGAAATCCAGTAGAACATCACCATACATTGAAGATCCTTAGATCCTTTTTTTTTTTTTTTTTATTGTATACTTTTGGCTTTTTTATCAAATTCAATAGTCTGAAGATGTGTGGGTTTATTTCTGGGCCATTGATCTGATTCCATTGAGCAACATGTCTCATTCAATACAAATACCATGTAGTACTTATTCTCTATAAAATATATTGCTCTGCAGTATAGTTTGAAATCAGGGATTGTTATACCTATAGAAATTCTTTTATTGCATAGAAATATTTTTGCTATTGTGAGTTGTTTTGTTTTTCCATATTTAAGGTGAGAATCGCTCTTTCAAGGACCATAAGGAAATGTGTTCAAACACTGATACAATTTGCATTTCCTCTGTCGACTGCTGCTGGTAAGATGGCCATTTTTACTATGTTAATGCTACTGATCTATGAGCATGGGAGATATTTCTACCTTTTGATATCTTCTTCAATTTTTGTTCTTCAAGGACTTGCAGTTCTTGTTATGCAGATCTTCACATGTTGGTTAGAGTTACACCACATCATTTTATACTATTTGTGATTATTGTGATGGATATGTTCCTAAGGTATCTTTCTCAGCCTGTTTATCATTTATATAAAGGAAGACTACTAATTTTTTTAAAGTTAATTTGTTTTATTTTCATATTTTAATTACATTTCAAATGTTTCAGATCTCCCCTTTGGAACCTCCCCATTCCCTCCGCCTTTCTCCTGCCAATATGGCGATATGTTCCAACCCACCCACCCACTCTCATCTTTCCTTGTTGTCATTCTCCTATACTGAGGGATCTAACACTCTCAGGTCCAAGGGCCTCTTCTCCCCCTGACAGATAACAAGACCCTCCTTTGCTGCATTTTTGGACAGCACCATGGGTCTCTCCATGTGTATTCTTTAGATAGATGGTGTGGATCAGTCTCCAGAAGTATTGTGGGGGGGTGTCAGCCAGTTGCCTCTGTTGCTACCTCCCTGTGGCTGCACACTCCCTCAGCTCCTTCAGTCTTTTCTCCAAGCCCTCAATTTGGGATGTCACACTCAGAACTAATGTTGCTGCAAAGGGACTCTTGGGTGTTTCAAACTTTTGGGTTAATAACCTCTTAACAGTGAGTACATACCATGTTCATTTTTTTGTGATTATGTTACCTCGCTCAGGATGATACTTTCAAGATCCATCCATTTGTCTATGAATTTCATGAAGTCATTGTTTTTAATAGCTGAGAAGTATTCCATTGTGTAAATGTACCACATTTTCTGTACCCATTCCTCTGTGGAGGGACATCTGGGTTGTTTCCAGCTTCTGGCTATTATAAATATGGCTGCTATATGAACTATGTGAACATAGTCGAACATGTGTCTTTATTACATATTGGAGCATCTTCTGGGTATATGCCTAGGAGCGGAATAGCTGGGTCCACAGGTAGTACTATGTTCATTTTTCTGAGGTTCCGCCAAACTGATTTCCAGAGAGGTTGTATCATTTTGCATTCCCATCAGCAAATGAGGAGTGTTCCTCTTTCTCCACATCCTTGCCAACATCTGCTATCACCTGAGTTTTTTATCTTAGCCATTCTGAGTGGTATGAGGTGAAATGTCAGGGATGTTTTGATTTGCATTTCCCTGATGACTAAGGTTGCTGAACATTTCTTTAGGTGCTTCTCGGCCATTCTAGTTTCCTCTGTTGAGAATTCTCTGTTTAGCTCACTTCCCCATTTTTTGATAGGGTTATTTGGATCTCTGGAGTCTAGCATCATGAATTCTTTGTATACTTTGGATATTAGCCCTCTATCAGATGTAGGATTGGTAAAGATCTTTTCCCAATCTGTAGGTTGCCTTTTTGCCCTAATTACAGTGTCCTTTGCCTTACAGAAGCTTTGTAATTTTATGAGGTCCCATCTGTCAATTCTTGATCTTAGAGCACAAGCCACTGGAGTTCTGTTCAGGAACAATTCCCCTGTACTCAAGTGTTCGAGATTCTTCCCCACTTTCTCTTCTATTAGATTCAGTGTATCTGAATTTATGTGAAGGTCCTTGATCCACTTGGACTTGAGCTTTGTACAAGGAGATAGGATTGGATCAATTCCAATCTTCTACATGGAGACCGCCAGTTGATCCAGAACCATTTGTTGAAGATGCTGTTTTTTTCCCACTGTATGGTTTTAGCTCCTTTGTTGAAGATCAAGTGACCATATGTGTGTGGGTTCATTTCTGGGTCTTCCATTCTATTCCACTGATCTACCTGCCTGTCATTGTAATAATACCATGCAGTTTTTATCACTACTGCCCTGTAATACAACTTGAGGTCTGGGAGAATGATTCCCCCAGAAGACCTTTTATTGTTGAGGATAGTTTTGCTATCCTGGGTTTTTTGTTATTCCATATGAATTTGAGAATTGCTCTTTCTAGTTCTGTGAAGAATTGAGTTGGGATTTTGATGAGGATAGCATTGAATCTATATATTGCTTTCGGCAGGATGTCCATTTGAATTATGTTAATCCTGCCAATCCATGAGCATGGGAGATCTTTCCATCTTCTGAGGTCTTCTTCAATTTCTTTCTTCAGAGACTTGAAGTTCTTGTCATACAGATCTTTCACTTGTTTGTTTAGAGTCACACCAAGATATTTTATACTGTTTGTGACAATTGTGAACGGTGTCATTTCCCTAATTTCTTTCTCAGACTGTTTATCCTTCCAGTATAGGAAGACTTCTGATTTGCTTGAGTTAATTTTGTATCCAGCCACTTTTCAGAAGTTGTTTATCAGCAGTAGCAGATCGCTGGTGGAGTTTTTCGGGTCACTTAAGTATACCATCATATCAACTGCAAAAAATGATATTTTGATTTCTTCCTTTCCAATTTGTATTCCTTTGATTTCCTTTTGTTGCTTGATTGCTCTAGCTAGAATTTCAAGTACTATATTGAATAGGTAGGAAGAGAGAGGGCTGCCTTGTCTAGTCCCTGATTTTAGTAGGATTGCTTCCAGTTTCTCTCCATTTAGTTTGATGTTGGCCAATGGTTAGCTATATATTGCTTTTACTAAGTTTAGGTATGCTCCTTGAATTCCTGATCTTTCCAAGACTTTTATCATGAAGTGATGTTGAATTTTGTCAAATGCTTTTTCAGCATCTAATGAAATGACCATTTGGTTTTTTTCTTTGAGTTTATGTAGTGGATTACATTGATGGATTTAAAGGTATTGAACCATCCCTGCATCCCATGGATGAATCCTACTTGATCATGGTGAATGATCGTTTTGATGTGTTCTTCGATACAGTTTGCAAGAATTTTATTGAGTATTTTTGAATCAATATTCATAAGGGATATTGACCTGAAGTTTTCTTTCTTTGTTGGGTCTTTGTGGGGCTTTGTTATCAGTGTGACTGTGGCCTCATAGAATGAATTGGGTAGTGTTCATTCCGTTTCTATTTTATGGAATAGCTTGAAGAGTATTGGTATTAGGTCTTCTTTGAAGGTCTGATAGAATTCTGCACTGAACCCATCTGGTCCTGGGGTTTTTTTGGTTGGGAGACTTTTAATGACTGCTTCTATTTCTTTAGGGGTTATGGGACTGTTTAGATGGTTTATCTGATCCTGATTTAACTTTGGTAATTGGTATCTGTCTAGACACTTGTCCATTTCTTCCATATTTTCCAATTTTGTTGCATATAGCAACAATTTTGCTGCAATTTTGTAGTAGGATCTGATGATTTTTTTAATTTCCTCAGAGTCTGTTGTTATATCTCCGTTTTCATTTCTAATTTTGTTAATTTGGATACTGTCTCTGATTCCTCTGGTTAGTCTGGCTAAGGGTTTATCTATCTTGTTGATTTTCTCAAAGATTCAGCTCTTGGTCTTGTTGATTCTTTGTATAGTTCTTTTAGTTTCCACTTGGTTGATTTCAACCCTTTATTTGAGTATTCCCTGCCTTCTACTCCTCTTAGGTGTATTAGCTTCTTTTTGTTCCAGAACTTTCAGATGTTCTGTTAAGCTGTTAGTATATACTCTCTCCAGTTTTTTTTGGAGGCATTCAGAAGTATGAGTTTTCCTCTTAACACTGCTTTCATTGTTTCCCATAGATTTGGGTAAGTTTTATTTTCATTTTCATTGAATTCTAGGAAGTCTTTAATTTCCTTCTTTATTTCTTCCTTGACCAAGTTATCATTAAGCAGAACATTGTTCAGCTTCCATGTGTATGTGGGCTTTCTGTTGTTGTTTTTCACATTGAAGACCAACCTTAATCCGTGGTGATCTGAAAGGACCGTGGGATTATTTCAATCTTCTTATATATGTTGAGGTTTGTTTTGTGACCAATTATATGATCAATTTTGGAAAAGGTACCTTGAGGTGCTGACAAGAAGGTACATTCTTTTGATGCAGGATGAAATGTTCTATAGATATCTGTTAAACCCATTTGGTTCATAGCATCTGTTAGTTTCACTGTGTCTCTGTTTAGTTTATGTTTCCAAGATCTGTCCATTGTTGATAGTGGGGTGTTGAAGTCTCCCACTATTATTGTGTGAGGTGCAATGTGTGCTTTGAGCTTTAGTAGAGTTTCTTTTATGAAAGTGGGAGCTCTTTCATTTGGGGCATAGATGTTCAGAATTGAAAGTTCTTCTTGGTAGATTTTTCCTTTGATGAGTAAGAAGTGTCCTTCCTCATCTTTTTTGATGAATTTTGGTTGAAAGTCAATTTTATCCGATATTAGAATGGCTACTCCAGCCTGTTTCTTGGGGCCATTTGCTTGGAAAATTGTTTTCCAGCCCTTTACTCTGAGGTAGTGTTTGTCTTTAACATGGAGGTGTGTTTCTTGGATGCAGCAAAATGCTGGGTCCTGTTTATGGATCCAGTCTGTCAGTCCATGTCTTTTTATTGGGGAGTTGAGACCATTGATGTTAAGAGATATTAAAGAATAGTGATTGTTATTTCCTGTTATTTTTGATGTTGTTTATATTGTGTGGCTATCTTCTTTTGAGTTTGTTGAAAGATTACTTTCTTCCTTTTTCTTGAGTAGTGTAGTTTCCTCCTTGAGTTGGCGTTTCCCATGTATTATTCTTTGTAGGGCTGGGTTTGTGGAAACATACTCTGCAAATTTGGATTTTTCGTAGAATATTTTGGTTGTACTATCTATGATTATTGAGAGTTTTGCTGGGTATAGCAGCCTAAGCTGGCATTTGTGTTCTTTTAGAGTCTGTATGAGATCTACCCAGGATCTTGTAGCTTTCATAGTCTCTGGTGAAAAGTCTGGTGTAATTCCGATAGGTCTTCCTTTGTATGTTACTTGCCCCTTTTCCCTTACTGCTTTTAATATTCTTTCCTTGTTTTGTGTATTTGATGTTTTGACTATAATGTGACGGGAGGAATTTCTTTTCTGGTCCAGTCTATTTGGTGCTCTTTAGGCTTCTTGTATGCTTATGTTCATCACTTTCTTTAGTTTAGGGAAGTTTTCTTCTATAATTTTATTGAAGATATTTACTGGTCCTTTAAGTTGGGAGTCTTCACTCTCTTCTATACCTATTATCCTCAGGTTCTGTCTTCTCATTGAGTCCTGGATATCTTGGATGTTTTGGGTTAGGAGATTTTTGTGTTTTGTGTTTTATTTGACTTTTGTTTCCATTTTTTCTATGGTATTTTCTGCACCTGAGATTCTCTCTTCCTTCTCTTGTATTCTGTTGGTGATGTTTGCATCTATGACTCCTGATTTCTTTCTTATGTTCTCTAACTCCAGGGTTGTCTCCCTTTGTGATTTCTTTATTGTTTCTATTTCTGTTTTTAATTCCTGAATGGTTTTGTTCATTTGTTTAATTGTGTTTTCCTGTATTTCTTCCAGTTTGATTGTGTTTTCCTGTAATTCTTCAAGGGATTTTTGTGTGTCCTCTTTAAGTGCTTCCAGTTGTTTACCTGTGTTCTCGTGTATTTCTTTAAGGGAATTATTTATTTCCTTCTTAAAATCTTCTATCATCTTCTTGATAAGTGATTTTAAGTCTGAGTCTTCCTTTTCTGGTGTGTTGGGGTATCCAGGGCTGGCTATGTTGGGAAAGCTGGGTTCTGATGAAGCAAAGTAGTCTTGGTTTCTGTTCCTTGTGTTCTTGCCCTTGCCTTTCGATATCTGGTTATCTCTGATGTTAGCTGGTCTTTCTCTCTCTGACTGTGGCTTGTCTTTCCTTCAAGCTCAGATGCCAATAATCCTGGGAGACCTGTTCTCTCTTCCAGCTGTTCTTCAGGTCCTGTGTCTGGAGCCTGCCTCCAGCTGGCTCCTCAGCACAAGTGGGCAGGTAGCTTTCTCTCTGCACTGCTTGTATATGGAGGCTTCCTGGGTCAGGCGGGTGTCTCTGGCCACAGGTGAAAGCAGGCAGGGTCTTACCTCCCAGCTTAAAGTTAATTTTTTATACAGCCACGTGGCTGGATGTGTTTGTAGCTCTCCAAGTTCTCTGCCAAAAGTTTTGGAGTCACTTTTATATAGCATCATATCATCAGCAAAGCAACAATTTGAATTCTTCTTATTTAGTTTGTATCTACTTGGTCTCCTTTAGTTGTCCTATTTTTATGGCTAGAATTTCAAGGACTATACAGAATAAATAGGGCAGTTTGGGCAGCCTTTTCTTGTCCCTTCTTTTATTTGAATTGCTTAAGCAGTGCTCTTTTGCTTTGATTTTTGCTATTGGTTTGCTGCATAATGATTTTATTGTTTAGGTATGTGCCTTGTATCTCTGATCACTCTAATACTTTAAATATGAAGGAGTGTTATATCTTGTCTAATGTTTTTAAATATCTAATGAAATAATCATGTGATTTTTTTCTTTCAGTTTGTTTATAAGGTAGATTATATTGATGTATTTTTGTATATTAAACCATGTCTGGGATGCAAAACCTATTTTATCATGGTGGATAATACCTTTAATTTGTTCCTAGACTTGGTTTGTGAGTATTTTCTGAGTGATTTTGCATCAATATTCAGAGTATAGATTGCTCCGAAATTTTCTTTCTTTGTGGAATCTTTGTGTGGTTTAAGCTTTAGGGTGACTGTGGACTTATAGGATGAGTTTGACAAAGTTGCTACAATTTCTATTTTGTGGAACCATTTGAAGAATATTAGTGTTAGATCTTCATTGAAAATCTGGTAGAGTTGTATGTTACAACAATTTGGTACTGGGTTTTTTTCTATTGTTGAGGAGAGAATGTAAAGACAGTTCCTATTTTCTTCGGGGTTACAGGATTATTCAGATAGTTTACATGATCTTGATTTTTGGAGTTTTTTCAAGGTCTGTTGTTAGCTCTTTCTTATCTTTTCAGATACTGTTAATTTGGACATTCTTTCTCTGGGTTTTAATTACATTCGCTAAGGGTTGGTCTATCTTGTTGACTTTACCAAAGAATGACCTCTTGAATTTATTGATTTTTTTTTGTTTGCTTCTCTTAGTTTCTAATGCCTGATTTCAGACCTGGGTTTGATTATTTCCTACCATGTACTCCTGTTGGTATGGCCTTCTCCTTTTCTTCCTCCTCCTCCTCCTTCTTCTCCTTCTCTTCCTCCTCCTGCCCCTCCCCTCCTCCTCCTCTTTTCTTCCTCCTGTTCTTGTTCTTCCTCTTCTTCTTATTCTACTTGTTCTTGTTCTTCTTGTTCTTGTTCTTCTTATCTTCCTCCTAATCCTAATCTTCTCCTTCTTCTTCCTCTTCATCTTCTTCTTCCTTTTTCTTGTCATTTCTTCTCCCTCTTCTTCTTCCAATTCTTTCTTCTCCTTTTCCTCCTCCTCTTATGCCTCCTCCTCGTTCTTCTTCTCTTCCTCCTCCTCAGTATCATTACAACTTCCACCACCACCACCACCACCACCACCACCACCACCACCATCATCATCATCGTCGTCATCATCATCATCATTTTCTAGGGCTTTCAGGTGTACATTTTAATTGCTACCATGAGAACTCTCCAATTTTGTCATGAAGGTACTTAATTCTAAGACATTTAATATTACTGATTCCATTGTATACCATAAATTTGGATATTTAGTGCCTTAATTTTCATTGAATTCTAGAAAGTCTTTACTTCTTACCTGACACATTGATAAGTCATGGTGGCTTGATATGATAAAGTAAGTCATTTCAATGTTCTTGCATATGTTGAGACTTGTTTTATGACTAACTAGAGGGCTAATATCCAATATATAAAAAGAACTCAAGAAGTTAGACTCCAGAGAACCAAATAATCCTATTTAAAAATGTGGAACAGAGTTAAACAGAGAATTCTCAACTGAGGAAATTCAAGGGGCTGAGAAGCACCTAAAGAAATGTTTAACATGCTTAGTCATCAGGGAAATGTAAATCAAAACAACCCTAAGAATTCACCGCACACCAATCAGAATGGCTATGATCTAAAACTAAAGTGACAGCAGATGTTGGTGAGGATGTGGAGAAAGAACAACACTTCTCCATTGCTGGTGGGATTGCAAGCTGATACAACTTTTCTGGACATCAGTTTGGCAGATGCTCAGAAAACTGGACATAGTACTACCTGAGGGCCCAGTTATACCACTCCTGGTCATATACGCAGAAGACACTCCAACATGTAATAAGGACACATACTCCACTATGTCCATAGCAGTCATATTTATAATAGCCAGAAGCTGCAAATAAACTAGATGTCCTTCAACAGCTGAATGGATGCAAAAAATGTGGTACATTTACACAATGGAATACTATCCAGCTATTAAAAACAATGACTTCATAAAATTCACAGGCAAATAAAAGGAACTTGAAAATATCATCCTGAGTGAAGTAACTCAGTCACAAGGACACACAAGGTATATAGTCACTGATAAATGGATATTAGCCACAAAGTTTAGAATACCCATGATACAATTCACAGACCATATGAAGCCCAAGAGGAAGGAAGACCAAGTGTGGATACTTCAGTGTTTCTTAGAAAGGTGAACAAAATACTCACAGGAGGAAATATTGAGACACGGTATGGAGCAAAGGCTGAAGAAAATGCCATTCAGAGACTGCCCCACCTAGGGACTCATCCCATATATAGCCACCAAACCTGAATGTTATTGTGGATGCTGGGATGTGCTGGCTGATGGAAGCATGATAAGCTGTCTCCAGGAAGGATCAGGCTGAGCCTGACAAATGCAGAGGTGGATGTTAGCAGCCAACTATTGGACTGAGCATGGGGTCTCTGATGGTGGAGTTGGAGAAAGAATTGAAGGAGCTGAGAGGCTTTGCAGCTCCATAGAGGGAGCAACAGTGTCAACTGGCTAAACCTACCAGAGCTCCCTGAGAATGGACCACCAACCAAAGAATATATATGGAGGGACCCATGGTGCTTGCCACATATGTGGCAAAGAATGATCTGGTTGGATATTAGTGGGAGAAGAGGCCCTTGGGCCTGAGGATGTTAGATGCTCCAGTGTAAGGGAATGCTAGGGAGGGAAGACTGGAGTGGGTGGGTGGGTGGGGAGTACTCTCATAGGGCAGGGGGAGGGGGAGGGCATAGGGGTTTTCTGAAGTGGAGACCTGGAAAGGGGAAAAACATTTGAAATGTAAATAAACTAAATCTCAAAAAAAAAAATTTAGAATTCTAGGACTCATGCATGTAACTGGACATAAATTATGCTTTGAATTAATTTTACACATATTCATAAATTCATAATTGGTTTTTCCTTCTTCCAAAATAGAAATAGTGTCATGCTAATTCACATGCTAAGAAGGAAATGCATATGAGATTGAAGAGTACTGGGCAGGGTCTTTAATACAGGTGTAAATTTTCCTAAAATGATATAAAAAAGTTCATGAACATGTCTGATACATAGAGGCAGCCATTTTAGATGACTGTATAAAACTGGCATTTCTATTTCCAACCATCATGTTTCCCTCCAATAGTGGTGATGCTCTGACCTGCATTATAATCATTCTGTATAATATTGTATAATGTTTAAAATTCATTAGCTTGAATTTTGTGTTAAGTGGGTTCAAATTTTCTGGCTAATCTATTTCCCTTATTATATACAAGACCATTTCGGCAGGTCAAGCGACATGCCCTAGATCAAAGAAGAAATAAAGGAGAATTGGCTTGGCATTGATCTCAACTTTCTGTGATTTTTAGCTTCAGTTTACTTCTCGTCTATCAGTACTTATCAACATCATTTTTCTTGTGGAGGATTCAAGAATACTAAAAGTGTATTAAACGATGTTAGACTCTCATTAACTTTCCAGTTGCTAGTAGCTGCTAGTTCATCTTTTGTGGCTGATCTGACTGTTAAAACTTTTTTCTCCCCAAAGAAGAAAAAAGTGCACATTTCAGCTTAACTTCTAATTTTTTTTATTCTATTAGATATTCTCTTTATTCTTAAGAATTTCTTAACATCAGTTAATACCCCACCCAGCTCTTGTTGAGATTTCCATGTCAATAATTATTTAAAAGATATTACTTTAACACACTAAACAAAGATATTCTCTCTAAATATTCAAAGATACAGAATCTGGACTTTCAGTTGCTAGATAGATGTGACAGGATTTTATTTACAGCAATCATTAACTGTGTTGCTCTGGAGTGAGACTATGAGATATTTCAAATCTTTGTTTGTTTATGTCTAAAATGGAGAAAATTCCCACCTTATGGATGTTAAATAAACTCAAGGAAACTGCATTGAGAAAACATATCCTTCACCAAGGATATGTTTTAAAAACCACAGAATATCTAAAACTCCATAAGACACTAATGGTGAAGTTTTGAGCTGCATCAAATGCCTATGATTTTATTTATGATATAAGTTGGACATAATACAGAATGATATAAAAATGTTGACCGTATGACAGATAAACATGGTTATTAATAAGATAGCCACTTCATAGTTCAATGGAGTATTTGTAGAGGCTTGAGACCTGTAAGAAAACCCTAAAGTCACCAATGATGGGATTATACAGTAGTCTATCCATTATACAAGTCAGTTGTAGAGGTTTCTCCAAAACCTAAAATTTCACCTCCTATGTGACTCAGCAATACTACTCCTAGATACTTAATACTACTGAAAGGACAAGTGAATGTATCACAGGGAAAAGTGTGTGTATTGTTTACAGCAGCACTATTAACAGTGGCTAAATCACAGAACCTTCCTAGGTATACATCAGCATAGTGAATTATAAAGAAAACATGCAAATAAATGTTTAGCCACAGATAATATAAAATTATGCCATTTTCAGGACTATAGAAAGAATTGAGATGATCATATTGAGGAAACTTAGTTAATCTCAGGAAGACAAATATCAAGTTTTTTCTCTTATTTGTGAATACTAGATTTGATATGAATATACAAAATCATGTATTCATATGTGACAGGAAAGTAGAATCCAAATTATCTGGGAAAACAACAGAAGTTATTGAGTGAAGATATATGGGGTGATATAGTAAACACAATATGTAGTTATATATAAAAAGGAAAAATATAAAATAAAGATAAGCACTTCTTTTAACTAACAAAATAGAAAAACCTTCCAGTGTCTAATAAAACATCTCTTTACTACATAAAATCCATCCTATTTGTAAGTCTTTTGTTTGTCTGTTTTATTTTCCAGATTTATGGGATCATGTCTTACTTTAAGAACCCTAGACTGCCAGCTGACCTACACTTTGATGAAGCCAAAGTTGTCAATTAACTTATAACAGTCTTCCTACTTTAGCCATATTTTATTCGTGTATTAGAAATGCATAAAACTTCCGGTCTCTATTTGCATCCTGGAGCAAGATACCATGTGAACTGAACTGCCCATCTTGAGCTCCAGGTCATAAAGTAGCACATGCACAGCAGCAGTCTATTATCAAATGGAAATGGTGTATGCATGATCGGGCCCAACCAGGTCCTGAAGGCATAAACAAGTTACATGAAGAAGTTGCTCAAATGCCTATGGTTTCAATTCCTGTTATAATGTCATCTGCTACCAAACATGTACCTATAGCCTCATGGGATTTTCCCTATGATCTGCTGACTAAAAAAAAGACCTTTGGAATTTTGGAGCAAGTCCCTACCATCATCTGCAGACAACTATTCTCCCTTTGAAAAACAGTTCTTGGCCAGCTATTGGGTCTTAGTGTAAGCTGAATATTTGACAATAAGACTTAAAAGATGCAGGAGTAGTTGTTCACACCAAATCTCCCTTTAACTCTACTATCTGGCCAGTTCAAAAAACAGATGGATCACAGTTGATTATCAAAAATTAAATCAGGTAGCAATTCAGATTGCAGCTGTTCGACCAGATGTAGTTTCATTATTTGAGCAAATTAACACATCTCCTGGTACCTGGTGTGCATCTATTGATCTAGCAAATGCCTTCTTCTCAGTGCCTGTCCATAAGAACCACCAGAAGCAATTTGCTTTCAGTTGGCACAGCCATCAGTATAACTTTAAAGTTTTGCCTCAAGTATATAGCTATTAACTCTCCTGTCCTGTGTCGTATCTTAGTTAGAAAGGATCTTGATTGTTTGTCTCTTCCACAAAATAGCACATTGGTGCACTATATTGATGACATGGTACTGATTGGACCAAGTGGGCAGGAAGTACCAACCACTTTGGACTCATTGACAGGCATGTGTATCAGAGGATGGGAAATAAATCCATCCAAATTCAAGGACCATCTTCTTCAGTGAAATTCTTAGGCGTTCAGAGGCACGGGACATGCAGAGATATTCCTTCTAAGATGAAAAATAAATTACTGCACCTGACCCCTCCCACCATCAAGAAAGAAGCACAACAGCATTTACTGGGTATATTTGGATTTTGGAGACAGCACATTCCTCACTTGAGTGTGTTACTCGGTCCCATTTACCAAGTGACTCGGAAAGCTGTTAGCTTTGTGTGGGGCCTAGAACAGGAGAAGGCTCTTTAACAGTTCCAGGCTGCTGTGCAGGCAGTTCTACCACTTGAACCATATGATCAAGCAGACTTGATGGTACTTGAGGTGTCAATGGCAGATAGAGATGTTGCTTAGAACCTCTGGCAGACCATGGTAGGTGAATTGAAGGAGAGTTGAAATTTATAATGGCATGACTCTTTCTAATCTGTCATGGTGTTTCTAGGCATAAAGTAGATAGGAAGCCAACTGCATATATGTTTGATCTGTATAAGCACAAAAATTCTCAAACAAATGAAAGGCTACATTGGATCATGGATAAAGGCAGTCTTGGCCAGTGAATCAATTTCCAGACGTGAACCCAGAACCCCTTGAATGACTTGAATGATGGGGTGGCCAAGTTCCCCTGAAGAAGGATCTTGATAAGACACTTAAATGTTTTGCTGTTAGCCTTCCTCCAGTTCATCCGCAGAGGAACCTAAGGCCTTTTGCAAGGGTACCTATACGCTGGGGAAAAATAATGAGACTTTCTGGGGTCTATTTGATACTGGTTCTGAATTGATGCTGATCCCAGGAGATCCCAAGAAACATTGTGGCCCTCCAATTAAAAGTAGAGGTTTGTGGAGGACAGGTGATTAATGAAGTTTTGACTGATGTCAAATTCACAGTAAGTTCACTAGGTCCCCCAACATATCCTATGATCATTTTCCCAGTTCCAGAATGTATAATTAGGATAGATTATACATTCTTAGAAGTTGGCAGAATTTTTACATTGGTTCCCTGACCTGTGGAATAAGGACTATTATGGTTGGAAAGGCTACATGGAAGATTTTAGCCAAATAAAATAGTGAATCAAAAACAGTATCATATTCCTGGAGGAACTGCAGAAATTATTGCCACTGTCAAGGACTTGGAAAGATCATGATTTGAAAATTGGTGAGAAAGATATCTGGGGAAGAAGTATGTGAATAGATCTTGTCAAATGAGCAAAGGATGTGAAGAAATTTGTGTCCCATGTAAATGCTCATCAGAAAAGTGACTTCCACTAAGCAAAAGTTCAATAATCAAGAGGATAAGATGACCTATTCTGTGGACAGTCAGGCTCTTTCCTCAGCCATCCTGTCATTGCTCAGTGGACACATGAACAAAGTGGCCATGGTGGCTGAGATGGAGGTTATGCTTGGACTCAATAACATGGAATTCAACTCACCAAGGCTGACCTGGCTGCTGCTGCTGTTGAATGCCAGATCTGCCAACAGCAGAGACCAACACTGAGTCTCAGGTCACCATTCCTTTAAGGAATCAGTAAGTAACCTGGTGGCAGGTTGAATACATTGGAATACTTCCTGTATGGAAAGGACATTTTGTTTTACTAGAGTAGATACTTATTCTGGTTATGGATTTGCCTTTCTTGCATGTAATGAGCCTTCCAAAACCACCATCTGTGGACTTACAGAATGCCTTACCCACCATTATGGTTTTCCACATAGAACAGCTTCTGATCAAGGAACTCATTTCACAGCCAGAAAAGTGAAAGAGTGGGCCCACCATCATGGAATTCACTGGTCTTACCATTTTCTCCATCATTCTGAAGCAGCTGGTATAATAGAAAAATGGATGATCTTTGAACACACAGTTACAGAGCCAATTAGGTTGCAGCAGCATGGGGGCTGGGGCAGAGTTCTTCAGAAGGCAGTATATGCTTTGAATCAGTGTCCAGTATATGACACTGTTTCTCCCATAGCCAGGATCCATGGGTCCAGGAATCAATGGGTGAAAAGGGGAATAGTTCCACTCACTATCAGACCTAGTGACCCTCTAGGAAAATATTTGCTTTCTGTCCCCACAACCCTAGGTTCTACTGGCCTAGAAGTTTTGGTCCTGGAGCGGGGAGTACTCCTACCAGTAGCCACAACAAACATTCCATTGAGTTGGAAACTAAGACTTCCCCCTGGTCATTTTGGGCTTCTAATGCCCTTAAACTAACAGACTAAGAAAGGCATAAGTGTTAACAGAGGTGATAGATGCAGACTACCATGGAAAAATTAAATTGCCTCTCCACAATGGAGGTAAGAAGGATTATGTCTGGAGTGCAGGAGAGCCCTTAGAACATCTCTTAGTATGGCCAAGCCCTGTGATTAAAGTTAAAGGGAAACTACAACAGCCTAATTCAAGCAGAGTGACAAAGGACACAGACCCATCAGGAATGATGGTATGGGTCACTCCTCCAGGAAAAGAGCTATGACATGCTTAGATACTTGCAGAGGGTAGAGGAAATACAGAATGGGTAGTAGAAGTAGGTAGTTATAAATATCAGGTAA
>JADRCH010000385.1:122050-152574 GCA_019843965.1 Rhynchomys soricoides | reverse complement strand
TGGTATTATAATTTCATCTATTGACTTGTTTTAAATTGCATAGTTGTGTAAGAAAGAAAAAGAGAGTACTCTGTAGGTTTTATTTGCTGAAAGGTTTAATGGGTGATCCTAGTCCAAGAAACCAAATGTCTCACCATGTACTTGCACTGTGTAGAGAACTTGCAGGTATTATTGATCAACCAACCACAACAGGGAAGATGGTGGAGATTGAAATTTTACATCTGATGTCTGAACTTGGCCATTGCTAGGTGAAGCAGTGATTGTCAAAGGATGTCTGGTTATCCATAAATTTTTATTCAGGACAGCATAACTAAAAAAGGATAAGGCAGTCAGAACCAGAATCTAGAAAAAAATTAACCCTTGGAATCAAATTATTTTGATTTCAGCCAATGTCAATATTTAATCAAAATGGAAGATCTTTTCAAAATGGCCCAACTGTTTTTAACACAGTCTGAAGCAGGATGAAATGTATCATCTTAACTGAACCATGCATCACCAGTAGCACACCTGGAGTCAACCTGTAACGAGAAATATTTTCCTTTCAGATTTGTGCAGGAAAACATTGGCTACGAACAAGAAAGGCAGCCATAGACCTAGACATTTAGACCAAATTACCTAACAGGCCTAGACACTTAGACCAAATTACTTCCTGAACAATGTCCAACTTGCTAAATCCTAATTGCCAATCAAGTGATGTTACAAGAGACTCCATCCCTGCTTTTTTCCCTCTGATGTAAGGAGACTTTCAATTGCAAACAGGAGTTTAACAACAGTCTCATATTTGGTCCACAGAACAGGCCTTGAATTTTTTCCATTTTGTTAATTTTTTTAAAACTGTATTTTAAAGTCAGGGAAAGTTTTGGACAACATTCATGAAATTTGTTCATTAATATCATCACATGTCAAACACCAACCTTTACTTTATTAAAGTAAATAAATATGAGAGGAAGAAGAAGAAGAAGAAGAAGGAGGAGGAGGAGGAGGAGGAGAAGAAGAAGAAGAAGAAAAAATCAAGTTGTTAGATTCAATTCGAACTATTAACTCAGAGCCACATTCTGGAAATACCATCTTCAAGAAGGAAACAAAGTATAATTTAAGGGGGTCAAACAGGTGAAATAAATTTCCATAACTTGCAGGTAATTGATAGTCTCAGTAATAGTCTTTATCGTTTGTGTGTTGGGTTCATGTGCCTATTGCATCTGTTTATATTATGTATATGATGTGTGTTCTTTGTGTTTGACATATTTATGTACATATGTGTACTGTTACCTTTATAGAACCCAGAGGGCAATATCAGTTGTTTTCCTCTATGACCTTAATTCTTTGAGATTGGGTCAATCATTGACCCTAGCTAGATCTTCCTTTTTTTGGCTAGTCTGGTTGTTAGAACACTCCAAAAATCCTTGTGTCTTCTCCTGCTACAGAATTAGAGTAAGAAGAATAGGTAGAAAGTCATACCTGTCTTTTTCAGTTGGTTTTGGGGACCAGAACTCAGATCCTCATGCTTGGTCAGCTAGTACTCCTACCTACAGGGTCATCCCTACCGCCCATGTTTTCTGTTCCGGATATTAATTTTTATCTGAAGATGTATCAGAAATATTCAAATTAGTTAAAGCATGTATCTTTTATCACAAGTCACTGTACATAGTTATTATTTCACATCAAAGGTATATATATATATATATATATATATATATATATATATATATATATTACATTGCCACTTCTTGGGTTACTTTGTTTCTATCAGTTAGATGCTATACCTATTTAGTTATGTGAAAAGCTGTGAAGAAAATAATTAAAAAGCTGTTTTGAGTTTTTAAACTTATAATACTCTAGAAAGAATGGAATATTCTACCCTTGGCTAAGGAAGATAATGAGAGTTAATGTGTGTGTGTGTGTGTGTGTGTGTGTGTGTGTATGTGTGTGTTTAAGTGAAATGAGAATTAAGAAGGTCAAGTACATCTCAATATTAACCTTGTTTAATTTTATGTTTTTCAATGATAAGAACAAAGAGGCATACAAATGCAATGTCTACAAAAGGAAAACTTTGAACTGAATAAAATGTAATTTATTTAAGAAATTTCCAGTAATTACAAAGTTAACATGCCTACTTATGGGCAGTATGAGGTGGCTGAGTCTTATAAGATAAAAGAATCAAAGGAATTTTGAACATGTGCGGGAGGAGTGGATATAAGAAAGCAGATAAACATAGAACCTAGGCCTGCATGTTTAGTACTTTGTGTTGCAGGCTTGAAGATAAACTTCCTTGCTTCATATTTGTTTCATAGAGTTTGCTCAATCTCGATGTACCTGCCATTTTACACTTAGTCTTACCATGTAAGTGAAAATGATCTGAGGTCAGGGCAGGAAGATACATGTCAGTCCACATGGCCTAACAAGGAAATTACCAAGGGTCTTTTGTAAGCTTTTGTCACACAAAGCCTGTTGGTATAGATATGAAATGAGACAATAAAAGAACAAGAAGTAGAGCTCACATCCTCCACTCCAGGTTGTGTCTCCTGTACTCATCAGCAGGACATCTCCCCAGGTGCCATGCATGGCATATAAACTATGTAAAATAACGTAAAAATTTAAATATTCTCTGCCTTGGAACTAGAGATAAGACAATGAAACTGATTGGTATTTTAGTAAAGAAACAGAATTCAGTTCCTAGCAACTACATCAAAAGGCTCATAACTTTCCACATCTCAAGATATAGGGCATCCAAACCCTCGTGAGGACACCATGAGCCTTTCAGAACACATGTGTACATACACACACATGTACATGCAGCATTCACAATATTAAAAAGTGTGTGTGTGTGTAATCATTCAATGTTAAAAAAAGAAATATTTTCTCAAGTGTCTAGTCAGATATTTGTGGACTTTTTTATAATGTTTATTAATATCACTGAATATTTTCTCACTGCTTTCCATGTTTTGATGTTGACACTATTCTTAAAATAACCTACATGCTACATATCTTGACATTCTGTCTCTATTACTGAATGTCCCTTTTAGAACCACAAAAACCAACACAAAATAAAGCCAAATCTTTTCATTTTGTAAAACACATGAAAAATTAACATCTGTTAGTGAGTTTGTTGATTCGCTGTAATCAAGATTGAAAAACAAAAGGATAGGAACTATAGTGACTGTTTCTTACTATGTTTTCTATTTAAATTTCATTGACCATTTGAAATTTTCCATACTCATTTATTTTTGTCTTTTCTTTCTCATTTTTCTCTTTTCTCACTCAATTTTAGCACATCTTTTTCAGATATTTTTTCTGCTCTGACACTTCTTGAATGAAGTCTCATTTTGCAAATATTTTTTTCTTCATTTCCCTTGATCATTCATGGCAAACACCAGATCCCAGAATCCTACTTCATAAATGTGAAATACTAAGGTTCGTAATGACTATATTACTAATTTCATGTAAGGGCATTTTAACAGCTAAATCTTCAAGCATCCATAACAGTTTCCAAGTAATTAGCAGTAGCTGATCCATCCTCACACACTGAGAGGGAGAGCTTTAGTGAGACAGTCTCTGCAGCCATATGCTTGAGTGAGGACACCCCTTAGTCACCTTTTACTCACCCTTTAGTAGACTATTTCTCATAAACAACCTATAGAAGAAAACTTCATTGGATATGAAGGGTTAAAAACCTTTTCTTTACATTTTTATTACATGTATTTACTTTGGGTGAATGTGTACATATCAAAGCATGGATATGGAGGTTAGAGGTCAACCTGCAGGAGCCAGCTCTCCTCTTGTACTTTTTGAGTGTGAGATCTAATAAGAGTAACAAATATTCTGCTATTACAGATTATGAAATCATTTTGCAAGTATAGAAAAAAGTGTTCTTAAAAGCTTTTTATAATTAGACATAACTGAAGTATAAATCTGTTTTAAAATGTCTACACCTCATTCTGAGTCTACCACTAAATTAATATCTTGTGGATATACTTGAATTGCTCTAATTACAGTGTATAGCTCATTTTGATGAATAGAAGTCAGAAATACTAGATAATGAGAAAGAGTCCAAAAAGCATGTTTAGTTTTTGATTCATCTCTAAAAATTCTACCACCATTTAACGATGATTATTGAGTTTTAACATCATTTATCTCAAATTCATTTTTCTTTAAAAAGTCCCATAGTTTACTTTTTTGGAAAATGATATTTAAATTGACCTGTGAAATTTATTAAAGCTATCTGCAATGATTTATTGATAGCATACAAATTTTATACTTTATCTTTAGTGAAAGGAAATATAATAGAAACACAAGCATAACAACTTATTTGCGTACATCTTTGAGAGCCCATTGTTATCAATAAAGATAGCATGTCTTCAAGGGTAAAGTTTTAGGAAATGTATGGCTAGTATAAATTCATTCTAAAGCATTATTTTTTGAGCTAATATTTCAGCTTGATACTGAAAATTATTTTAATAAAAGCAAATTAATAGGAATATGTTATGGATAGCCCAGGAGCTGATTATATTTTGATGCTAATTCTTCCCTCCTGAGAGGAGCTTCAGACAAGGTATGAGTTACATACTCATATGACTTCTTGTGAATCAATCTCCTAAAGAATAAAGTAGCCAATCATTGGACAAGGAGTAGGGACTTACGGGTTAGAGAGAGGAAGAGAGGAGAGAGAGGGGGTCCTTTTGAAATGGGAACAGCACATAGGTAGGATGTAGCTACTAGAGTCTCCTGGTATCATGGCAGATCTACAAGGAATCCCCACCAGAGGAATCTGATTTTGATAAGATTTACAAGATTAGGTTTTAGTTGTTGCACCCAGAGATTGAGTTAGTATTGTTTCTGAGCTATGTTTGTGCTGTGTTTTCCTTCATGTGGCGGCTCGTCTGGGTTACAGAGAGAAAGGTACAGCATCAAAGGGTGGGTTTGCCTGATGTGCACCACATAGGCCATGGGGGTATTGATGCATGGGGATGGAGTGGTAGCAACCCACCAATGAGCTTAGTAGAGATAAAAGCAGGTCGGCCATTGCTTGCCAGTGCATGGCTAACCAGCCAGCTGGGGCAGAGAGAACCAGGGCATAGCACGGGAACATAAAATATTCCTTCATTTTAACATTTCCCACAAGGGGAACATCAATAAGGTAAAGCATCAAAAACCTTTTTCTAATATGATTTTCAACTACGTGCTATTCTTGTTTTGCCTCTAATATTAATATCCTTTTACTTTCAAGAGCAAGATCTCACAGAATTTTCAAAAACAAATTATGTAGCTGATAAGGAATACCTAAAGATGGACATAAGTAATTAATATTTTCCAATATTTTTGAAAATTATTAAAGTTTTTAAAGAATCTGTTTTTAGTGGCTTTTTTTTTCTTGTGGATGCACATACTGTCTGTCTACAATATATCTCCATAGTTAACAACCTGTTCCTTTTTAATCTTTACAGGAGATAAAATCAATCTAAATGGCTCAAATACTTCTAGTAAAATTTGTAAAACTTTGTCTAACTCTACCGTACAAAAAGAATATCATACATATAATGAGAAATATGTACATGAGGACAATGCTGTTTAATAGGATGCAAAACCTTATGTAAATAAATCTGACATATAGAAGGGGAATTCATCATTCTTTGTGAGAGTGCTTACCATAGAATTTTTATAGATTCCATCTAAAGAGTACTAAAAGTTTAAGTGAATACTCTATTGTTTCAAGACATAGAAACATTCATTTGCCCAATCATCAACATGTGAAGCAAGGACACATAAAAGATTACAAAATTTTACAAGAGACATGGGATTGTTTTTAGAATGTATACCCATGGTCTTCCTTTTTATCAGCATTCTAGTCTATAAAGTGAGATAATGGATGTTGAATCTCTCTTCTGTATCTGCTTTCTGCTGATATTAGTACTTTGCAAAGAATCCCAAGAAGGTTTAAATGCTAGTCAAAAACTGGGCAATGGATCATTTATCAAAAACGTCTGATTAGCTAATCCAGATGAAATACAAAAAGCAATCACATTGTCTGAACTAGTTGACGTCAGCCTTCAGAAAGTCCAGAGTTGAGCAGCTCCACATATAATCCCTGAATGGAATCTTTCAGCCAGGTGAAAATCTGCTAAGACAAATATAAGCTAAGAACATAAATAAAAATCTTCTAGCAATTTGTCAAATATAAGAAATCCCAATACTCAGGCAGAATCCAGTTTCCAAAAACATGCAGGTATACTTATCTGGAGTCCATCTGTGACAGGTGGATCCAAGTCTTAGGGCTCTTAATTCCTTGAAGCTTATGTTTACAAAACTTAGTTTACAAAAGAATATACATTAATATTTATTATTGTATTGAAATCCATATTTTAAAATTTAGTTAACAGGTGACTCCTATACAACTATAAAAATACAGGTTGAACAAAGATGTTTTTAGCATGAAGAGAAGCATCTTCAAGACTCTATTGAGAAAACAACCAAAAAGAAATTAAAATCTTTAGTTTGTAATTAAATTGTAGGTTCCATTAACTTATCAGAACTCCATTAATCAATGTTAAAATTCTTGAACTTTGAAATAACAGTAGTATTGGGGAGAAGTGAAATTATTACCATAACTCATATTTTATTCATACTTTAAGATATATGAATTTTACATAAAGTATATGATTAATATTTAATGTATATACTTTTATTTACTGTATATAATGTATACAGTAATGTATATAGATTATATTCAATGTTATACATTATAGAAAATATATATAGTCTTCTTTTAAGGTATATAATTAATGTTTAATGCATAGAACTTATATTTACTATATATAATATAGTAACAAAAATAAATTATATTCAACGAATACAATTTATGTTTAACTTGTATAATGTATAGTAGTTTATATAATTTTAATTTGCATCCATCTGTGTGAAAACCAGGAATCCTAACAACTTAATCCTGCCAGACCTGTAAGTCTGCAATGATGTCCTGTCCTCTGGTGCTTGCTGCCCTGCTCCTTTACCCAAGTTAACCATTTCTTTCTCTGTTTTTTGCTGCTCCCATCTCTTCTACCCCTCAGTGGTTCTCAAATCTCAGGTGGTGAGAGTGGAGTAGCAGTGATTGTTGGAGACGACCCCTACAGCCTGCTACCTCCACCTCAGTTGCAGGTATTGGAGCCCAGCTCCAGAGCATCTTACTTTCACTTTTCTTCTCCTTTGTCAAAGCTTCCCTGACAGATTTTTCCTCTCTGAAACTCCACTTCTCTCTCCTTCTAACTGGAAGTCTCAATTCAACCTTCTAGGATGCTAAAGTTATTGTGCTTTCCTCATATTACTTTTTATTATCTTCCTTATCTATACTTTCTGTACAAGTCCTGCCAGCATGAGTAGGGCTGATTGTAGGAAAGTTAAGACAAGGTGAAAAAACAGGTAAAGGAAAGCTTCTTTGTGAACATGAGCCCACTGCAAGTATTTGAGGGACCAAAATAATCCAAGTCTACATGTATTTTCCCCCTTTGTGAACAGATTTTTCTACATTCCTTTTTGTCCTTTGCCAGTTTACAATATCTGTAGTGAATGCTTGCTGATAACATCTGAAAAGTTCTAAAAACTTTCTAGCTTTTTCTAGGACTAAAAATGCTGGCTTCTTTTCTCTTTAATTCTGTGCTTTATTTAAAGATATAACTCTCTTTGAACTTAACTCTTACTATTCTGTGCAGAGAACTTAACTCTTTCTTAACTCTTTACTACTTGTAATTTAGTAAATGCGAATGTCTGGCAACTAACATATTATGTTTAGCAGCTAGGAATTAAGTGGAAAGATTGATTGCTGGTGCTCCTTTAAAGGAAAGGAAAAGAATTAAGATGCTTTGTACAGACAAATATTCTGAGTCACTTATACATTCAAAAATTCATACACCTACATTCTCTTTGGATGGGCCCAACCTTCAGTCAAAATCAACTCCAGACATATTCATACAAATTTACATACATACTCATATACCTATACACATACTGTAGAAAAGAAATCACACATGCTGCTAAAAGTAAATGTCCATTTTCCCTATAATAGAGAGTCTTTTTGGTAAGCGCACTGTGCAACAAGTTTACGAAGAGTATTCATTTACATCAAAGTTTACTCACCAAAGTTTCCGCCCCTCCTGCATAACTTCCTTACTCTCATCCTCTGAATTTGGCTGCCACTTGTCAACATCTAATGCCTTCAATCCCAAGGGTAAAGCCTCCTCAACAGGACACAGGGGTAAACAGCCATAGTCACCCAATGTACACTTTATTCAAAGTTTCAGCATCTTTTATACAAAAGGCAGAATAAAGGTTTCCCACAGTTTCTAATTCTCACCAGGTAATGTTTACCTAGCAATAGCTTATCTTGGTTCAAGCTGGCCCAAACCTCTGTGCAGATTAAGTAATCTGCCTGCAGCCCAACATTTTGGTATGATGTCTAATTAAACCATAAACAAAGTTAGTTTCTTATGAGAAAAGGATCATGAAGACCACTTCCTCCAACATGGGGCTTACTTGGCAGAACACCAGGATTCTTTGTTTGACAAAGTATGTCTCCTCTTTCAGAAATCTTGGAGAGAGTCTCCTCATGTCATTTCTCTATCCAGCATGAGCTAGAGAATCCTTAGGTGAGACTTTCAGTGGGTGATTGTAGATTATAGATTAATTTCTAGAAATCACATTAATATCCCTAAATATTTCTACAAGTGCTATACTGGCATATAAAACTATATACAAAATTCTTCTGTTTCACAGACTCACATACTGAAAGAGTACCTCTTCTTTCCTGTCTCTGTAATAGTATGAATTTCAGTGTCTTTCTAATTCTATTTTGCTGACATCCTGAACAAACATGATGCAATCACAGGGCAGAGTGTTTGGGAAGTAATCAAGTTTAAATGAGGTCATGAAGGTCAAGTTATAGCATATGATTTTAAAATAATCTGAAAGAGCTCTCTAGCTTGTTTTTTTTTTTTTTTTGGTTTTTCAAGACAGGGTTTCTCTGCATAGCCCCGGCTGTCCTGGAACTCACTCTGTAGACCAGGCTGGCCTCAAACTCAGAAATCCACCTGCCTCTGCCTCCCAAGTGCGGGGATAAAAGGTGTGTGCCACTGCTGCCCATTCTCTAGCTTGCTTTTTATCGCATATAGATAAAACCAACCAAGAAATATCCAAACAAGAAGAAGACCTTTATCTGGAACCCATTATGGCCATCTTTTTTATGTGGATTCTGGGTATCAATCTTGTGGATACCTCCTGCTATCACTATCTCTTATCAAGTATAATGTGACTATAAAGAGGCCCTCACATTTGTTTACTAGAATTATTCAATTTTTAAAGTGAGTCCTGAGGGCTACCTGTTTTCCTTGTGGCAGGTTTTGAGAGTGGTGCATATTTCATCTTACTTTTAATTGGTCTCTGTGTTTTCTTTTTTGTCTCCGCTTTTTGCTCGGCCAACATACTTGGCCCCTGGTACCTTTGACCAAAACCCTGTCTTCTTTAAAGTTGTATTTGTTTGTGATGTTTTATTGAAGCAACAGAAAGATATCAAGCACACAACCAGCTTTTTGGATAGGTCCTGAAATTTAAATTAAGGTTATCATGCTTTTATACCACACCCTGCTACTTAATGAGAAATCTTCCCACTCCTTGTTCTAGTTATTTTTTTTCTTTTCTCTGTAACAATTTTCAAATTTTATCTTGCTTATGCATTTTTGCTAGCTTATACATATGTATGTGTATGTTATCTGCCTAGACCAGTAAAGGGCATGGGAATCAGATCCAATAGGACGTTAGGTAGAGATCAAGTTATCTGTCCTCTGAGGTGAACTCAGACCCTTTGCAAGATCAGTCTTAACTGTGGAGCTATTTCTCCAGCTCCCAACACCCATCAAGCAAATTATGAATGGGGTCTATAAGGCAAGGAGATATTCAGTCATTTAAAGTTCTTAGTGCCCTGAATGTGGAATAAATATATTTACTTAGCAATTTTCAGTAATAATGCAAAAAGATTTTGGATTTTTTTCTACAAAATATACTGCATAGAGGGTAATAGGAACTGGACCATTCTCTGCATCAGGAAAGGAAGGCTCATAAGACTTAGAAGGTAAACAAATGGTCATCTGTCTAGGATAGGGAAGAGTTGGGAGGTTCTCTGAGACTCTTTACCAGCTTTATGTAAGAAGTAAACAACTGCAGATTGATGAGACTCACTACCCTTGCTATATGGGAAATAGTTCTCAGACTGCCTACAAGCTGGGCAGACTTCCAGGACAATAGTCCTCAGCCAATCTGGGGTGGAATTATTACTAATGCTGATAAAAATTTTTGCTAACCCTTCTCCTGTAAGTAACCTCTCACCCATATATTTGTCAGCAACCCTGATATAAAACCATTCAGTCATCAAGTTAAGCCTTGTTACAATCATTGCTTTGGCCTATCATGGAACCCTTTCTGGCCTGAGAAAACAGGTGGATTGTGTCACTCTCAGAAAAGGCTCTCACACAACATTAATGCTTTTATCTTTTTTTTATACTACTAATTTTGCTATTTAAAATTTTTTTCAAGCAAATAGACACAGAAATATTATTAGTTCACAGAGTTGAATGAATGTTGTAATTAGCAAGTGACAGGGGTAGCATCATAACACTGATTGTTTTATTAATTACTTTGTTATTCTAAAAGATATCAGATTAGAAGAGAACATGTGGGAAAATTCCAAAATGCACTATTGCATATTTTCAATAATTACTACTATTACTACTACTACTACTACTACTACTACTACTACTACTACTACTATTACTACTACTATCATTTTCCTTTTAGAGAAAACACTACTTGTTTCTTACAGAAACTGTCTCCCAAAAGCACGTTTGAATAGTTGATCCATGATTAGTGATGCATTTTAGTAAGGTTGTAGAACTTTTAGGCCTTGAAGCCTCACTAGAAGAAGGAGGTCCCATTTGGCCAGGATATGAGGTTTTATAGACCACACTTTGCACTTTTTGAGGTTGTGCCCAATGTGGCTAGCTAGATCTTTGTTCCTGCTGCCATGTTGCCATGTCTTACCTGCCTGATGTACTGTCTTCATGGTGATAATGTACTGTACTCTGGGACTACGAACTAAAATAAATATTTTCTATCTCAAATTACTTTTATCAGTAGATTTTCTCACAGAAATAAAAATATGAACAAGATAGAATGCAGCATTACAAATATTATAAATATGCTGTCTTTTCATGAAAACCTAAAGCACAGTGGACTTTTTGGTTATCCAAAGACCATTCTATGATTCTGATAAGCAGAACATATCCCACCAACACTAAAAATGTCCATATTGTAATACCTGAAATGTGAGTACATTAAATTCCTAGACAAAATGGAATTCACAGTGCTATTTATGTTACAAACTCTAAGAGAAGGTGATTATCCTGCATTATGCACATCAAATCCTAGGTGATACCAATTACTGAGGCATTATCCAGGCTTTGCTCTGTCAGACATAATGGAAGGGCCATGAACAAGAATTCTATTCCACATTGTATTTGAACCTCAACACAGACATTTAGAGATGAAATGAATCTATAACATACAGTTTAAATATAATTTTATTCACAGAAATTGAAAAAGAGATATAGCTTTCATAGAACCACAAGGTCTCATGTAAGCTGACAAGGGAGGAATGCAGTAGATAGTCCTTATCCAAATCTTACAATAATGAACTACATCAATCACCAAAATAGCAATATATCCCTATACATAGAATAGTTCCATGCATATCTTGGGAGTAACCAACAACTAAGTAGACTTACACTAAACTGGAAAAAAACAATTTGTGACACAGAAAACCAAACTAACTACCCAGTGTTATTGAGGTCATGGATCTTAGAGAAGAACCTACAATCACTATTTTACCACACCAACATAATCCCTAAATTCATTCTAAAATGTATCCTTATACCCACAGATAATTGTGGATCTCACTACTCTAAGAAACAATTTTTACAGTAGCCAGTGACCATTACAGTAAATAACACTCGTCAAAATGCACATTACAAATTATTGCAAGGTCATAAGCTCCAGTAGATACATCTACCATAACTCCTGTACCTAACCCTCCAAGAAAATATTGAAAGAGTGCATAGAAAGATTCTAAGTGCTAGAAGACCAGAAACCTTCCATGAGCTGTTTCTCCTGAAAGTGACAGGGAAATTATACCATGATTCCTCAACAACATGACTACCCAAACCAGACCTGAATAATGATAACAACACTGGACATTCTAATATGTAAAGGATAATCTAGCAGAGTTCCATGCCTAGATAATAACTATAGGCAAATACTGATTGTCAAATTGGAAGACCCCCAATTAATTATGCAATATCAAACTACCATTTGTGAAAAAGTACAACACTAAATCAGATGAGAATGTTATATTTATATGTTTATGGAGAGACAGAGAGAGAGAGAGAGAGAGAGAGAGAGAGAGAGGATAATCAAAGAAATAGAGGCCATGGAATTTATACAGAGTAAAAGGGAACATGCCAGAGGTTGTAGGCAGAAAAGTGAAGAGTGGAAATAATGTAATTATATTTTAATTAAAATTTCAAAAATATTTAAAAATAGATAAACTGATGAAAATTAAGAGCATCCCTTAAGAGTAGTTTAATACTGCGTCAGTGATTATTCCAAATTTGCCATACTAATATGTTTCTTATATAAGCAAAAGTGACGGTGCTATGAAGGGGTGCTCTGAATATTTTTATATATGTTTCTTATTAAATAAAATGTAAAACTTATATATAGAAGCAGAAGATATAATTCCATCACTAAAATGTAATTCTATACCACAAGATGAGAGATAGAAACAAGAAAATTAGTAGGAGATACGTGGGCCAGCTAGCCTAGAGAATATAACACAACGTTATACAATAGAAAAGTTCTTGTCACAAATTTAACCAAAACAAGGTGAAAGGATAAAAGTTATATTTTGACCCCACATGTGCACTATGGTACATGAACTACATGTGTGGACATACACACACAGCACAGAGAAAGACACATAATAATAATAATAATAATCTATCATTACATGCATATATACATACATACATACATGCATGCATACATACATACAATATGGAAATGTCGTTTGCTGATACTAAAAGAAATGTTAAAGGAAATGTGGATTTAACAAATGTATTTTGTATAGAGTACTTCTTTCTTCAGCATACATGTTCTCCTAGTTCATCATGCAACCAACCTATCTAAGGCTTACCATTACATATTGACATAGGTAACCACAGGTATGTCAGTGAAAATGTTTCCTATATAACTTGAGTCATGATAAAAGTTGCAGAGAACTAAAAGTTAGTAGAAGTAGATGTGATAAAACCTTATATTTGAAGGAGTTGGATTTTTCTTTGACTTTCTGCATTGCTATTCTGTATGTTATCTCATCTTTTTAGTCAATACCTCTTGCCATTTACTGGAATTGTTTTGATTAACTGTTGTCTTTCTTTCAAATTCATTTGCTTTCATCTCCCACTGAGGAAGCTTATATTAAGTCATAGGTAGCCATTTAGGCACATTAATTTTCTGAGGAGTTCTTTACCACAATAAATCAATGCCCATTATCTCTTTGTTCCATTTTGCCACAGTTGGCACTTTCACTTGTCTTATGAAGAAGACAACTCTCAGAAGAACTGCATTGCTCAATGCTATTACAAGTATGTGAGAATACCCATCATCTGCCATTGTGTCACTTTCAGAAACACACTAGCAACATTAAATATTTGCTTTAACTGTTCAACACAATTCAATCAACTGTCAGAAACAGAAATGAACTCTGATGTCAGGGATTCTATCATGTTCTTTTCATGTAGACTTAAACTACATACACTGTAAACAGTACTGTGGACATTTTTAATGCATATCTAGTAATATTACCTATTTTGATGCTTACTGTTAAATATCAACTTGAGAGAATCATCTAGTAGATAAAATTCCATGCACATGGGTGGTGGATTTATTATCTATGCTTAGCTTCTGATGTGAATGAATTAATATCCATGATTGAATATCCACAGATGAACATCTCAATTGAGTTAATTGATGAAATAAAACCTGTCTTATCTGTTAACCATTCTTGACAGGTATCACTGTCTGTATAGACTGGAGAAAGGATGTGATTGCCTCCAGTTGAATTCAGAAGCTAAAGAGTTTGCTAAAACTTCGAATGATATAAGGACATTAAATTCTAGTATCTACACTGGGATATTATAATACAATGGTCTTATCTGTATGAGAAGTACTACATTGCATGTTAAGCTGCTTGAGAGAAAGACAGGTCTAACAGTGCCTATTGTTTGAACATAAAGTACTTCCCATAGTCTCTTGCATTTGAACACTTGGTCCCATTTGCTACCAGTGGAGCATATAGGATGTACAGTTTCATTGGAGGTAGTGAGCAACTGGAAGGTTGGATCAGGTTATGTTTTGGTCTCATTCCCTGCTCACCTTCTGCTTCATGACTGAGGATGTACTGAGATAAGCTTTAATTCTTCTCCTGCAGCTGTGCCTTCCAGCCTTAGAATATATCTTCTACAACTGCAAACCTTGTCTCTCTTATATTGCTTTAGATCCCCATAGAAATCCATGGATACCTGTCCCATAACATGATTCTGAAGCAAGGAGTCTAATGCAAGGGGGTATGGGAACAGCTTCAGCTATGTCATGCATAAAAATTGACACATCCTTGGCATCAATTTTCATCACCAATGTCAATGTACCTGTAAATTAAGACTGAACAATAAGATAAATATCAAATGAGTTCTAAGCCACATACATATGTAAAATACTGAACATTTTCTATCTGTGCTGGCTAGTATTGTACCAATTTGAAAGAAGCTAGAGTTATTTAAAAAGAAGGAACCTCACTTGAAAATGTACATTCACTAGGTGGTCTGGAAGAGAGTCTGTAGCACATTTTCTTGAATAATGATTATGTATGAGGGTCTAGTTCATTATGAGTGTTGCCACCCATAAACTGGTGATCCTAGGTGCTTTAAGACAACAGAGTAAGGAACTAACAGTGAGCAAATGTTCGGGTCTTAATGAGGTTCCTGTCTATCATGGAAAGTGTCGAGGCCCTGAGTTCTTTCCATAATAGACTAAGATATAGAACTATGCTGAAAGAATCCCTTGTTATCCACACCTTTCTTTTTATCATGGTATTTTATCATACACATAGGAACCTCAAGTAAACCATCATTTCACAGATAAACTTTCTCTGCTGGAACAAAATGAAATGAAATTAACTGAACTGTGCAGAAGAATGAATGCTAAAAGACACATCATACAACAGCAGTCCAATATAGGTGTGTAAAGCTGGTGCTGGGCTTATATTTCTTAAATATATACAGTGAGAAACTTCTAGACCAAGACTTAAGAGAGCTAATGGCAGAAAGATCCTTGAAGCTGTCTGGTCAGCCTGGCAATTCTAGCCATCCTTGCTTACGAGTGAACCCTTATCAGAAAAAAGAAAAAAGAATGGTAGATGGCTACTGAGGAATGGCACCCAATGTTAACTTCTGTCCTAAATACATTAGTAAAAGAATGTGTTTCTGAACACACACACACACACACACACACACTCACACACACACACACACTCATGTTTTATACAAATTTTCTCTGCTATTAGAACCTTCCATTTTGGCAAAACCTCCTTTAAGTTACCTGAAAGGTATACTCCCCAATTTGTGTGACTGCCTGGAGGCTGTTTAAGTGTTCCATAGTCCCAGATTTTGGGAGGTGTAACATACACTGGATTGGACCTTGGTAATTCAGCTGTCTTTGAGTCATATCTGCTTCTTTAAGTAAGCAGTCATGTGTATTACTATAAATAAACCTAACAAAACTCATTGGATCACCAAGTGGAACTGTTGTATTACCTGTAATTTAGTCTGTCATGGGTCCCCTTTCTAGCATTAGTAGACATGTGTGTTGCTTCTCCCCTGGGATGTCTCTCACCAACACCTAAAAAAGTAAAACTTACTTCAAGGAAGATAATACATTTTGCAGAAATATCTGAAGCTGTGCTGTTTGAAGCTTTTCTGCTATTTTCTCACTTTTCCATGTCATTACAAAATGTGTAATTATTTCTATTTCCTTTCCTATAATTAAACGTTTAGTTTACCTTGGGTTTTTAATAGTACAGACAAGGTATGAGTAATAATCAGAAACATAAATCTGAAGACATTTACAAATTTGAAGACTATGTTTAAATTTCATGAATAAAAACAGAATTGTTTATTCTTTCACATGACTACTAAAAGTAGAAAGAAGTATTTAGACATAAATATGCTTCATTTCAACACAATACTCAGTGCCTCCATTGTTATCAATATAGTTGTAATACCAAACTGCCTTCAGAGTACATGGTTTGCAGTGTATAGTCAGAGTCTATTCTTTGTGTTTCTTAAAACACACCAGAAGCAAAGGTTCAATATTCCTATGTGGTTTGATATTAAAGCATTGCTAGCTGTGTAGGGTAACAGAGATGTTAACTTGTTGTTTTATCTGATGCTCAATATTATTTCATTTTCCCACTCGTGTATAGATTCTTTTGTTTCAACTCAACCTGCAACATCACTTTAGCTCATTAGTGCTTCATCTTTGTTGTGTGTCTGTTTTGTACTTTCCCATCAGTGAGTCTATATATAGAATATCTAATAGCATATTTACAGTGCATCTTATCTATTGCTCTTTAGCCATAGAGCAGATGCATAAATGGGTTGGAGAGATAACTTAGTAGGTAGGATTACTTGCTGTTTAAGCTTGAGGACCTAAGTTCAGATCTTGCTGTTCATGTAAATATACAGAGCACTAATGTAGTCCTGACATCTTCTTAGGTTATAATATACATACACACAGACAAAGGTACCAGCACTTAAGTGTGCCTATATTACACAAACAAAAAAACTCACACCACACAGAGTACATACACTCAAAAGAAACTATAGGGAAGTAAAGTACAGAGATGGGTTAGCAGTTAAGAGTGATTGTGCTTGGAAAAGGTGTTGCTGTGTCCAGCACACAAACATGGCAACTCAGAGCTGTATTTCCAGGTTTAGGGAATCTGATACTCTCTTCTGGCCTGCACACTTGCTGTCTCACACTTGTATCCATACAAATACAGAGAATAAAATAAAATCTGTGCATGTATTTGCCATAAAAGTTCTCATGAAATAGATAATAGATTGATGCGTAGATAGATAGATAGATAGATAGATAGATAGATAAATAGACGATGAAGACAAGACTGACCACAATATAAATCTATTCCTTTCCCCTTCATATTCATGCAAAATGATACTCTATTGTAGTCATGGAAAATATTATAATAGGTGAAGAAGGAACAGATGAACATAAGTTGAGTGATGAGCAATGTAATTTTCAAGCACTCTCATTTTTGTCTCCTCCTTTTAAGACTACACTGAGGGAGGAAGCTGATAAGAATTGTGACTTGAATTAAATTCAATAGAGCAAGAACAAATCTACATAAAGCTAACCTTGTATAAGAATACAAATAAACACAAAGATTATCCTTTCTACTTGTTTTTATTTATTTTTTTCTTCATGGGTGTCCTACAGACAAGTTCTGAAACAAAATATTGACAAATGACATTTCAGTTATCTAACATTTTCATTATATTATTTTTCTACTGTAAAGATGAATCAGAATTATTTGGAAGCTTGAGACATCTCTAATTTCTTTTCAATATGGAACTCAAGAGAAAATTTTCATTTGGGATAAAATTACTGAAGTGCAAGCAATTTTATCTCATTTACTACTTTACATGCCTCAAATGATGGGGCATCAAAAATTATTCCATAAAAATCTTACTACAGGTTATTAAAGAAAGTTAATTTAATCAATTACCTAAAAATATTAATCAGTTGGTACCTGGGTGGTTTGTTTGTGTGTGTGTGTGTGTGTATTATATACATGTATATGTATGTATTTGTAGTTGAAGGTGCCCTTGCTGTTTGTAAGCACAAGTATGTAGGCCAGAGTACAATGTTACTTATGATGCTCTGTGTCTCTCTAATTTATTTGTGGAAACAAAGTATCTCATAGAACCTGGAATTTGACATTTCAACTATAATACTTTCTTAGAGTCAGTTGGTTCTTATAGAATCTGAACACAGAATTCTGGAGTTACACGACTCCTTTCTCATATTTCCATTTTAACAACTACTTATAGAATCTTTGGCATCTGTACAAATGTCTGAGAGGCTAAAACTACTGCATCTTGGGAATGGCCTCCATCTTAAAAGAAAAACAAACAAGCAAACAAAAAAACAAAACCACAAAGAGCCTCAGAACTTGACCTTCAGCTGAACCCTAGCTGCACCACACAGCCTGTCCTAGGTCCATACTCAGAAGTGACTCCCTAGCTACTTCCTACAAACAGTTAATCAAAGATTAGTCTGATTGATTCAGATGTACATTCAAACCATTTGTGATTGTTCACGGTCTAGCTTTAAAGCACCCACTAGTTGGCTTACAATAGTCATTCAATTAGATGCTTGCCAGGATGGACAAACACGCACTCGCTCTCATTTCCTTGTCATGATGAGTTTTCAGGGCTGTTTCACCAAACCATCCTGTGGGTCAGTAGTGAGTAATTCCAAACTTGAATTTGTAATAAAAGAACCTAATGTTATTGCATCAGAGTCAGCTCCTGGTTGGTCTTTTGGGCTTGCAAACAAGGTACAACAATTCATATTACTTAAGATAAGAGGAAAGATATCAGTTAAAGTGAAGGAAGGTCCCATGTCTTTTCAAGATTTTCAAGGGATTCTGAATTAGAAACAAACTGGAGACGAAGTGAGCTAAGACTAATCGTCATATCTGTGAGAAAATCTTTACAGAGACAATAAAGGAGAATGCCTGATATCCTGCTCTAGCACCTGCATGTATATGCATATGTCTATTCTCTACAAATTCGCATGGATACATCATAAATGTATATATCACAGTACAATATGGAAGTAATTAAATGTTTTAGAAGATTTCTTAAAGTAACCTTTATTCAATGTGCAAATAAAATATATCCTACCAACAATACTGTTAACTCATTATGTCCAAGGATGTGTGTTAAGTTCGATAAGTCATTTTAAAACTAAGACCTCAGAATAATGTGGTTAAAATACATGATGGTTTCTCTGCATGGCGAAGTTGTTTATCTTGAGTTTATGAAAATTTTAGGGCATGGAGTGACCTATATATCTTTTAAGTATGTGTTGATAGAAAGGTAGAAAAATTACTCTCTGTTTAAGAATACCATGGACAGGGGAAAGCGTCAGAGCCTAAGAAGATAAGCCTTTCTTCTGGGACCTGCCTGGCCTGGGTATAGGGCAGTAGAATGTTAATCTCTGGTCTTTAAACTCTATAACTATGCTGAATGCTAAAGCTGCTGGCTTCTAAAAAAAATCTAAAGCCTTTCTTGCTTATTATGAGGTTAAAAACTACTGGCTTGGTTAGTAGATATCTATAACTTAACAGCTGGGAATTAAATCAATGGGTTCTTTTGATTTTTTTCTCCACTGTAATTCTAGGACAGAGGCTCTAAGGCTGGGAGTTTATTTATCTCTTTATTAGCCAGAGAAAATTGCTTGCAGGAATAAAACATACACTTTGAAAAGAAATTCTAGCCAAGCAGTAGTGGCTCTCCCATTTAATCCCAGCACTTGGGAGGCAGAGACAGGCGGATTTCTGAGTTTGAGGCCAGCCTGATCTACAGAGTGAGTTCTAGGACAGCCAGGGCTACACAGAGAAACCCTGTCTTGAAAAAAAAAAAAGAAATCCTAAAATTCTAATAGTTATTGCTAAGAGAAAAGACAAATGGGTGAAATCTATTAATCTAAATCGCTCTGTTCCAAGTTCACTAAGTTCCTAGTTGTTTGTAATTGTTCCTAGTTATTCTTAATTCTTAGTTAGTTCTTATATATTTTTTAGAATACATGATCACATGTACATATTTATATACATGATCTAGTATATAAGTTCATCATGAGTTAAAACATAAACTCAATCATAAACTAAATAAGAAGTTTACAATAAAGATGTTTATATGTATCTCTCTGAAGAGTAATTACCTAATTAGACATTTATTTTCCATCACTAGCCAGGTTCACTGAAAGGTTCAAAACCATGGTTCTTGTGACTAGGATACAATTGAAGTTTTGTATAAGTAAAAACAGTAATTTATCTTCTGCCTTCAATTAACCTTTAGTTCCCTTTTATGACCATTTGTTAAGTATTTTACAGCTCTAAGCAATGTATTCTAAGTTGTAAATGCCTGCTTTCTATCTCAGAAGCAATGAGCTTATGACATATGAACACTAACAGTTATAATTTTAGTATTCATATCAGAAAGGGCTCTAATATCAGTTTAATTATAAAGTGCTTAATAATCATTGGTCTAATTTTTATAGAATCATTGTTATAAATTAAGAAATAATCTATTTTTTTATACAGCATCACTACAAAACAGTACATTTTGTTAATCGGCAAAACTCTGCCCAATAGAATGGGCTAGTGCCCGAGTGTTATATAATATTTATTTTGTAAGGACAAGATGGAATACTACCCAGCTATTAAAAACAATGACTTCATGAAATTCTTAGGCAAATGGATGGAACTTGAAAATATCATCCTGAGTGTGGTAACTCAGTCAAAAAAGAAAGAACACAGTATGTACTCACTGATAAGCGGTTATTAGCCCAAAAGTTCTGAATACACAAGAGTCACTTCACAGCAACCATTGGGCTGAGTGTGAGGTCCCAGATGGAGGAGTTGGAGATGGGACTGAAGGAGCTGAAGGAGTTGGCAGCCCCATGGAGGCAGCAACAGTGTCCACTGACCTGACCTCCCAATGCTCCTGGAGACTGGATCACCAACCAAACAATACACATGGAGGGACCCATGGAGCTGCCCACATATATGGCAGAGGAGGGTCTTGTTAGCCATCAGGGGAGGAGAGACTCTTGGGCCTGAGGGTGTTATATACCCCAGTATAGATGAATGCCAAGGAGGATAGACAAGAGTGGGTGGGTGGGGAAATATCCCCATAGAAGCAGGGGGAAGCTGGAGGCAATTGGGAGGTTCCAAAGGGGAGATTTGGAAAGGGGGAAATATTTGAAATGTAAATAAAGTATCAGAAAAAAAAGAATCAGACTGGTAAAGGAAAAACAGAAAAGAAAAGAAAGGCATGTCAACTCTGGGAATCAATTACTGAGATTTGTCCTATGGGTCTTGTCTCTCAAAGGCTCATCATTACCATGGTGAAACATTACTGTAAGAACACCTGATGGCTTTTAATCTTTCTTATATGGCTCCTGACACATTTCTTTAATGTGCAAATAGTTGACAAACTGCTTCAATCTTTTTCCTTCACCTGCGTTCAACCATATGCTTAGTCCTGCTGGGTCACCGACATGGCTCACTTCTACAGAACAGAGACAATATTGTGTGGGCCTCCAGATGTGTCGAAGTTTCTTGCAGGTGTAAGTCTTGTTGAGTAATAATGTACATAATTTCACATTTCTCCTAGAAGGAATGTCTTCTCTGCCAATGTTAATGACTTCATGATAATCAGAGACACCATGAGTACAGGAGGTGAGGGTGTGTCTAATGTTTCAGAAAAATGATGGATATTTGTGACTTCCCAATAGCCCTTAAAGCTGTGGGAAAGAATGCTGAAAACATGAGTGTAAGAATGTATAATTTCTCAACTATTCAAAACATTAGCATGCCATATCAACTATATGAAGGGATTTATGGATTTGAGAAAAACTGGAGCAACTTCACTATGAATCAGCTTTTCTGAAAGATACTAAGGAAGGAGTTAAGGAGATTTAGGGAGCAGTGATCTCAGGGCAAGATCTTACCCAGTTAAGTTTCATGTCTGTGCTTGTAAAGCTAGCCAGATTTTTGAGTTCAAGGTCAATCTGGGCATAGAGTGTTAGGTCCAGGCCAACAAGTGGTATGAATTGTAATTTGAGGGCAGAGTCCCACCAAGCTAGCTAATTGTCTGTCTTTAGAAAACCCAGGCAGATCTCTGACTTTTTTGCAAATTAGATAAATAAATGTGTGTTTTTTATTTATTTCTAAGAATCAAGGGGCTGGAGTCATTGGATGCTAATTCATTGTAAAAGTGAAAATAAACCTGGGATGATTATTGAATGTGAATGAAAGATTGGGCTTTTGATCTGCAAGTGATGAGATAGACAGAGAGTTTTTGATATAGCCAGAGAAAGCTGTCTCAGCAGCACATAGAGAGAACTGCCTGAGAAGCTGTCTCAAGCCAAAAATAGGCTGTCAGCTTTGTTCCATGATTTGACTTCAAGTTTTTGTTATTGTTGTTATTGTTTTTTTTTTCCCTGATACCTGTTGCTCAGAACCCTTCTTCAAGCTGAGGCTGGTCCTTGGCAGCCATGTATGGTTGAGAGACTAGATCTTCTATATTCAGTCTCCATCTTAGAGAACCTGATCTAAAGTAGAATTGGAGTTAACTAACAAGCTGGTACCCAGAGTCAGTTTCCATGTTATTCTTCAACAAATCTTTACCTCCTGGTTATCAGACTGCCCCCTGACACTTCAAAACTTAACAACCACCAATCAGGAGGAATGCAGAAGTTAGATTTATGGTTTTGAACATAGCAACAAACAATTATGCTAAAGGCCATAACACCCCCACAATCAAATGTGTGCCAGGCTAGATACCTACTTCTTGCCTCTTTTATGTTTGTGTGAAACTATATTCAAGGCTGTACCCTCTAAGTCTACTGCTTTAGAGATAGTGGTGTGGCCCAAGCTCAAGCTTGAATAAAGAGACCCTAGTGTGATTACACTGGAATTTGCCTCTGGTACAACTTGGTTAACCATATTATTTGTATGTAAAAACAATAGAGAAAATGGAACCATGTGTCTATAAAGAATGGAAAGCAGCATTTGAGAGAGATGACTGTCCTGAAACAGGAATGTTATATCTGTGTATTATTTCCTTATCTTTCCTCTTATATTCTAAGTGAATATCCTAAATAAAACATGCACTGAGTTATGATTAATTGCCTTATATAAGTATATTATTTTCCAATATACTATGGGGTCAAAAACATCTTACTGATCTTTCTATGCTACACTATTTGTATCAGGAATCCGTTAAAACTCTGATGTCTCCTCAGTCATTAAAATCAATACATTTAGGCCAGAGCAATAGTACTTGTTGCATAAACATGATAACTTTAATTAAGATCTCCAAATTCTGCATAACAATCTATGTGTAGCTATGTAAAACTATAACCTCAGCATTGCGGAAGGAGGAGGCAGGAGAATCACTACTCAATTCAGTCAGAGACCCTGTTTCAATGGAATAAAGAGTAAAATGAGAGATGACACTGACATCATCCTACCCTGGTTTCCACATGTGCATGCATGGGTGAATGCACACCATTCTCATTAATGCCATATACACACACATATATGTACACAACCAGTTGATCTACACAATACACAATCATGATCCTGGCAACATACATTGCTACAAATATGAGTATGTCTAGCTTTGCAAATGTGCTCAGGTCTATCATGTCCAAAGAGACCTGAAGGCTTCAAGGCTAATAACAGATCTTTCAACATTTTACCATGATGTAATTGATAAGACATTTGACTTAAAATCATAATTACCTAACAGATTGTATTTTTAAAAAAATGCCTTCCAGTTAGATGGCTTTATGAGTAGAAGGACTACTGTTAATTTTGATGAACTGAGTGTAATGTCACAGGCCTACATTGTGAAAGAACCCACTTTCTCTCAGGCTATCTTTTGACCTCCACATTGGATCAATGGCACAAGCAAGTGAAAACAAACACAAATGGAAACCCTTAGTTAATTAACTATTTAGTTAATTAATAAGCTAATAAATTATGTAATGAATTAATAAATAAGTTATTGATGTTTTTAAACATTAAAATGTTTAATTGTGAATTCCCTAAAACTTTATACTCAGAAAGTCAAATAGCTCAATACTTAAGAAATTTTTGTCAGAGAAGGTGATATGGTGATTTTTATCATAAATATCTCTGTAAATTGTCTTGCAATTAACCAAAATTATTTATTTACAAATTCTAATATGTAAGGTATACAGTATATATATTTTCAGTCTATTTAATTGCCTTCAGTATTCTCTTTTGCATTTTGATATTAAAATTATATTTCTTTCATTATATCTTATAGGATTGAGTAATTTGGCCATGATAAAAATGTCAAATGCATTCAAATGGCGATTTTGTGTATGTCTTGTATGAGTAAAATGTATTTGGGGCTCTTCTGAGGCCATGATAAAAGTTTCCCTGTAGAACAAAGAGATTTCCTGCTGAGGTTATTTGAAAAGTCAAAGCTGCATTACTGCACTGTCACGAAGGCTCTGAGCAAAGATATGCAGCATGTTAAGTATTCTATGAAGGGTATATCCAGCAGCTTCTGGATACTGGCATTCATCTCCCAGCTGTCAGTAAAATCTCTTGATTGCTTGCCAGTCTTTTCTTTTTGGTCCCTTGGGAGCAGAACCAATAATGATAAAATACACATGTCATATGCCTAAGCTATCTCTGCCTAGAATCTCTACAGCTATATCAAAAGCGTATATCTACACTCTATAAACACTCTGGCTTGGCCTTTCCCCATGGACCTGCTAGTTCATCCAGAGGATGAGCTTGTATCTTCTCTTCCTAGAAATGGCAAACTTAATGATTGGAAGTAGAGCATTGTATTTTATCCCCCTAAGGAGTCTAATGGTGTAAATATTTTGTGACCTTTTTTTGAACTAAGGAAAAGAGAGAAACAGTACACTATAACTGTACTTATACACATAACTCCATTGGTCTTTCTTTACTGTTTTTGAAGGAAGCTTTGACTTTGGTACTAGGTTCTTCATTTAAGACAGGTACTCAAGTAACCTGAGATGGCTGAGTCATTTGTTTCTTTGTGTGTGTGTGTGTGTGTGTTTGTGTGTGTGTGTGTGTGTGTGTGTGAGAGAGAGAGAGAGAGAGAGAGAGAGAGAGAGAGAGAGAGATTTGAGCACCAAATGCAAGCCATTAGGCTTATATAGCCAATTCCTTTGCATCCTAAGCCATCTCAGCTTCCTTGGCACTATATATTTTGATTCAAAGTCTCAGTCTACTGTTGTAATTGGTAAACTTAAACTTCTGCTTATGTTTTATTTGTGTGTGTGTGTGTGTGTGTGTGTGTGTGTGTGTGTGTGTAAATTATATATGTATGAACTCAAGGACACCTCTGGAGTCATTTTGTTTCTATCACCAGAGGATATGAGCTTTGTCCAGGAACTGTCTTTTCCAATGAGCAATGAGCCCACTCTGAAATATTCTTACTTATTTGAGCCAGTTGGAGGCTGTCAAATAATAGATAGGTTGTTTTTTGTGCAGTCACAGTAAGTATTTGCATATTCCCAACTTAATCATGTGCTAGGATTGTATTTCCTTATTCTCTTTGTTGATTGTGAGATCAACAGGACTTACAAGGGCTAAGATGGAGAATATATTGAATGCCACTGTAAAAACAAACAAACAAAAAAATACTATCAATGCTTCCCAGAAAGAATGTATTCCTTGCCCTTTCAGTTTCTACAATCAAATCCAAAATTTTAGATCCCATTCTCTCAGATATTCTTAGTAAACTAATATACATGCCTGAATGGTTTCCTAAGGTATCCCAGCAACCAAAATACTCCTCTCAGTTTCCGGTCACTAGATTTGAGGAATATATGAATTTAATGCTAGTTCAGTTCCTTTTATACAAAGCTCTTCTTTTTAATAAAAAGATATTCAGTCAAGTTCAGGAGCTGTTTGGAGCATCTCTCATAATAATTGTCCCATTAAGGCTATGTCTGGACACCTCAGAATAGGTAATTTTAATTCAATTTATATTTACATGATCACCTTGGAGGGCAGGAAGAAAGAATGTAGAGTACTGGGATGCATAAAAGCATTCTAGAAGGTGAATTGTGCAACATTTGATTCATAAATGCCTTTAATAGTCACCCACAAGGGGTATGAGGACATGGCTTAGTGGGCAAAGTACTTGTTGTACAATCAAATCTGAGGGGCCAAGTTAAGTTCCTCAGTGCCATGTAAAATTTTGGCCAAGGCAGCCATCATCAGCACTCCAAGTGAGAAGTAAAGGGGAGAAGACAAGTAGATATTGAGAGTTCACTGACCAGCTGAGCAGGTAAGTTTCAGGTTCAGTGTGTCTTTGTCTCAAAAAAAAAAAAAAAAAGGAAGGTGTTCAAGGAACATGCCTGACATTGACCTCTTGTCTCAACATACACTGGTGCACACACACAAAAACGGGCAGTAATAAATATGCACATGAACATATACCCCTCCATCCATACATGTCCATACACATATAAATCAGCAACAAATGGCATAGACAAAAAACATAAATTGTCAGGAAGCAAGGGGATGGTATAGAAATGAAGAAATTCAAATATTTAAATGGTACACTCACTATAAAAAATTATAGCATGCCATGGAGCAATGGCATCAACATGGCAGCTATACTAGTCATTGAAACTTTTAAATTTTATATAATAATGGCTTTCAAGCTCTGAGATTAATATACTTATAAATCCAGAAAAATCTAGGCATTTTTAACAGAAGAAAGGTCTTTCTCTGTTTGCATGTTAAAGGAGGGAAAGGATGATATAGACAGAAAATCAGTGGAGAGAAGAAAATGTTAGGGACTCTTAGAAAGTAGAAGTTCCATCCCCTGAGATTCATATAGTGAAGGGAAAGAATCAACTCTTGAAAGGTGATCTCTGACTTACACACAGAAACACAAACACACACACACACACACACACACACACACACATACACACACACACACATACACACACACACACACATACACACACACACACACCTTGGCAGATTCATATCCACTTTTCCCCAAAAATAAATTTATGAAATATTTTTAAAGAAGGAAAGCGCTATAAGCTAGAAAACATAATAGTCTATAATAGGTCAGTGTTTTATAAGGATTAATACCCTTAAATTTCTCAAATCACATAGTTTCTTCACCACTGCATTCAAACATGCAAACAAAAAAAAAAAATAAGATTAAAGTATTCATCTGAGTATTTGTTGTAGAGTTGAAATTGAAACTTGAAACTTTCCCATCACATGTAACATATTTCATTGAAAAACTTAGGATAATGCTCATGAGAGCACCCTAGAGGTGGGCACCAGGAGCTGGAATTAGGTCAGCTGATGGGACAATTTCAAATGTCATACTTATGAGTGAGATACACTTGGCTAAAAAATAGACTACATGACATGAATTTTGGAGGGAGAAGTTGGGGGATGGTGGGTGCTGAGATAATTAGAAATGAGCAGTGAAGGATAGATAAAATTAAGATAATTGGCACACATTTATCAATATTCACAGAATAAATTAATATATTTTAAAAGAAGTTGACAAAATGAAAAGTTGGTTTCTAGTATTATTATACATATTATCAATCCACAGGGTCATGTACTAAGCTAAGACAGTTTACACATGTTTACTTTGAACTCCAGTATGTTATAGTATGTTATATTCTTGTTGACAGAAGCTAATCACTGCAAAAAAAAAAAATCCTTAACACCAACATATTGGATACAAACAGAGGCAATCAGAGTGGAAAAGTGAATATCAACAGACATCTCTCAACTTGAAACCAACTGAAAAACATAAAGAGAAAATCATCTTACCCAATGATTAGTAGAATTTTGTAAATGAATTATTTTATACTCTTTATTATTGTCAAGAATTAGAATGTGAAGGAAAGTCTTGGTTTTAAACTTAATTACATCTTGAATCAACTAAAATCTAAACAATTGGGCATGACTATGTGGGATTTATTATTTGAATCATTAATTGAAAAGATCCATCATAAATCAGGGTGACAGTATCCGTAAGAGCTCACCTAAAAGTTAATGGCAGAAGGAAATTATGATTGTTTACTTGCTTGCCCTCACTCTTCGTGGCAAGCTGACATATCATGTTCCAGAGGCATTAACTTCCCACTACTGCAATCAACTTCACTAAATTCCAATGAAGATTAACAGATCTCTAAGAAAATGTTTAGGGAAACCAGTATACAATTAGGAAAAGTAAGACAGTCTCATAGACTGTAAAACTACTGGATTATTGGCCTTCAAACCGAAGGCAGCCCCTATTAGGCTTTCTAAGCCACAGTCTGTAAGCCCTTCTAAAAATTTCGATTTTAATATTTACATCCATTCTATCAGTTCTGTTCCTTTAAACAACCCTTATGAAAGAAGCTAGGTATTGACTTCAGAGTCCACACAAAGTTCTTACTTGGTGATATTTGTTTAGATGATGTCAGCATGCACTGATATAAGTTTGATTTGGTTAGAATACATCAAATGGGCTTCCTAAACCCAATAATAATATTCACTTTTCTATTTCAAAAGTTTCTGGCAATGATTTTTTTCTCCTTGCTGACTCATTTGAAGTAACCAACATCTAGAAAAGTGTCTGTAACATATAATCATCTTTCACGGTTGCTCATTTTTACTTGTCTTAAATACATGTAATACTGTATTATTCTACAGAACATAGTGATCATTGTGAAAAGCTCATGTTAGTATATTAAGGGCAGCCTTGATTGCTTTCTCAAAAGAAGAGTAAAAGATTTTTGGTTTTTTTTTAAATATCTTGCTATGTTCTAAATTCTGTAGTCTAAAAGAACATGTTTTGTGTTATGAAAATAGAGGTTAGAAAAATTCTCTAGTATTTGCTATCTTTTGATTATTGTTTACAGCAGTTTCCTGTCACATAGGCATACATATGTTTGTGCATACTTATTTTTCTGTGTATGTATGTGTACATGTATGTATATGTATATGTGTGTGTGCCTGCACTCATATATGAAAGCCAAAGTTAAATCTTGGAAGTTGTTTCTTCATGCTGCCCATTTTACCTTCTTAAACAAGGTCTCTCACAAGTTTGGGGCTCACCCATCAGGCTAGGGCTTATCTGCCTCTGGCAAGATTTTTCAAGGCTCTCATCTGTCTCTCATACTTTGCTGTTTAGCGTGTGTCTGAGACTTGAATGCACATGCTTTTTCTTACAGTGTATATTACATATAATCCACCAAGCTATATTCTTAGCCCCCTTGCTGTCACTGTTTAATAGGAGCTTATTATCTTGGAATAGAGGACAAAAGGACCCTGTCTGCAAAGCTTTTCAGAAGCCTTAGTGTTAAGGATTTGATTGTTAGTCCCCTTTGTGATATTTTTTTTTTTTGAGTTTGACTTTTTGCTTTGCTCCCCATCCCCAGTGGCATCTCAGGAGGAAAAATTAACATACTGATTTGGTGGGAAATTAAAAGAGTGTTTTGAAAAGATTTATAATTATACCTATCTCTTAGGGCATACTTATTATGTATAGGTATTAATAAATATACCCTTCATGAGACTTTGCACTGGAGGAAGTGCACAGCTGCACTGATTCTGTGGAAATTAAAATGACATGAAGTACAGAGTCAGAGCCTTTTGATTGTGTATATTTCAAATGTTTAGTACAAGTTTTTTTTTTCTTCCTTTGGTTTAGTTTGTCCACAGAGCTGGGATCCAGGCTTTTATTGGCCTTCAAATACATGTGCAGGAAGCCAAAGGTGTGTAAGTTATACAAAAGTATATAATGCTGAAGTTTGCCTAAGCCCCAATGATAGACAACATTTATAGCTACTTGGCTCTGGTCAGAGGTATTTTCCAATCAAAAGCATTACCATATTTGTCGTGTATTGTTCAATTACTCAATTTAAGAGCTTTACAAAGTAGTTTGAAGGAAAAGTTTTATTTTACTCATTGCATGTGCATAGAATTTTAGGAGAAAGTTTTTGTTATTTCAGTCATTTGGATTGGGGTACTTTATTTACCCTAGGCTTTTAGAAAGGTGTCTGAGTTACCTGCTACTTATTAGAGACTTTGCTTATAAGTGAGAGTTCCCTTGCTTCCCACCCTTGAGCACCCCAATAGAAAAATACAGTCAGCAAAGTTTAACTACACTAAAGCCACCATTTCTGATGGAATGAAAATTCAGTGAAGACAGAACCATAGAGACTGGTCTACTGTGGGCTGGGTAGCCCAGGCTGCTCTCAACTTCATATTCCTACGTGATATATCATTCCAAGGTCTAAGATTACAAGAACTCACTACCAGAAACATCTTTTTTTTCTCCATCTATAGCAGACCTTTAGACAGAGGAAGTAGATTCATCAATGAATAGATTATTGTAGACATATAAATCACAGGAAAAAAGATACATCCGTGATAGATGACTGATAGGTAGATTTTATATATATATATATATATATATATATATATATATATATATATATATATGAGACAG
>JADRCH010000385.1:103897-122040 GCA_019843965.1 Rhynchomys soricoides | reverse complement strand
ATATATATATATATATATATATATATATATATATATATATATTTAACTCTTGAGATTTCCCAATTTTTTTAAAATGTGGTCTTCCAAGGGCCTGTAATTTTCAAATAGGCTGAAATGGTAGCTGGACATCCCCAGGTATTCACACTTTCTAGCACTGTAATTAATTATAAGCACATGCCAACATGGGTTGATTTTTTGTTGTTGTTGTTTTTAATTTAGCATGGTTTATGGAATACCAAATTGAAGTGCACCTACTGGAAGAAAACTACCATACTCCTGTTCTAGCTCCCTCCTTCAGTTCTCAGTCTGCAGGCCCAAGCGCCAAGCCCCCAGCCCCAAGCCCCTGCCCCTAGCATATAACTTCTATACAGCTTGAATTGCCTATGTATTTAAGGCTGCTACCAACAATTCTTACCAACAGGAGTTCAAGGAATGCAATATACCTGGACTAATGTAAAGAAATAGGAGGCAGGCCACCACTTAATTTAAGTGACATACAGATATTATCAGAAAATTAATAATACTTGGCTGTTCAGAATCATCCCTACATTGTGTTTCAGTTTTCTTTGTTTACATACCTTAAGGCATTTGGAATAAAAACAAAAACAAACAAACAAAAAAACAAAACAAAACAACAACAAAAAAACCTAAATGCTTCTTCTTAAAGGTACTGAAACCTTGCCTGATGTGAATAGCCAACTCAGTTTTCTTAATAATAACCACATTGACATCTTCCCAAGTCCTGGAGGTGGTGGTCTCCTCTCAGGCCTACATCTATACTAATCCTAACCTCATTTGAAGTTGGGGGGAGTTTGTTGCCAATAACTTTGGGAGTTTGATATCATGGACATGGGTGAATAGATGATAGATAGATTGATAGATAGATGGATGATAGATAAGACAATAAAAATGTTACATATGTCAATGTATGTATAAATGATAAATAGATGATAGAGACACAGATAGCTGATTGAAAAATTATATATAATAAATAAATAATAATATATAAATATTATAAATAATAAAATAAATATATAAATAATAAATAAATGATACAGAGATGATGAATAGAAGATAGATGATAAAATTATACCTGATAGGTAAAAAAATGTATAGATAAAGAAATGATGGATTGGACAGACAGATAGATAGATGATAGATAGATAGATACATAGATAGATGATAGATAGATAGATTCATAGATAGATACATAAAGATGGGTGCTCTTGCCAGCCCATACTCTGTCTGGTGATCTATTCATCCCCACTAGCTTTGCCAAGCCTGAGCTCTGAGATCGCTCTTCCGCCAGCCCACACTACACCTTGTTATCTCTTCCCTGGAGCTTGTTTTTTTTGTCTGATCCCCTCATTCCAAAGCTGGCCTAATTCTGTACCTATTGTGCTCTTTCTCTTCCAGCCTACTTTAGTGCCACAAATGGAAAATAAGAGACAGCTTTAATATTTTAAAACTAGCCAGATAACTCAAGGACTAGTCAAAGAATCTATACCCCTAAACTCATCAGTTATACTATATCAGGATTCCTCCAGTGGCAGAGGCTGCCACCTGTTCTAGTCTGGTCAAAAACCCCTCTGTATGTCATACCACTCCTCTTTCTCCTGTGACCCGGAAATCCCACTTTTTCTCCTTTACCCAGCAATTAGCTCCTGCTTTCTTTATTGACACAATCAAGAACCAATTAAGAAAATGACACCTCCACCTGAAGTAAATAAATGGATAGAAAAATGATGGAATAGATAGATAGATAGATAGATAGATAGAAGGATACAGAGATAGATACAGAGATGGTAGGTAGATAGACAATATATAGATGTATTTGGCAGAGGAGTGGAAATGGTGAGCAAATATCAGAGAGGTAAAAAAAAACCAAAAACTTGGCATCTATAGGAAAAGTCTGAAGCCAAGTATCTACAAAATAGTGAGGTTAATTTAGAAGATAAAATCAGAGTAAGGAGGAATATTTGTGTTAATTCTCAGCTGAGTGATGATGTATTACAATGTTATGTTTTCTTATTTTTGCCACATTGTGGGATACCAACACAATGCATAGAAAATGTAGAAATAGAAACCTATATGATCCTCTAGGAATTATTTTAAAACTGTGATTTTATTTAACTCTTATCCTGCTTATTATTTAAAATTTATATATTTGAATGTTAATTATTTGTGTATGTCTCTGCTATATTGTAGTAAACATGTGCATTGTGTACATTTGTGTGTGTGTGTGTGTGTGTGTGTTTGTGTGATGCATGTGGATATGAGGATGTATGCCTCATGTACACATATACAGAGATTAGGGCAGGATATTGTGACACTACTTTTATCATTGTCAAGCCTGTTGCCTTAAGGCAGGGACTCATATTGAATTAGAAACTCACTGTTTCAGCTAGTCTGTCTAACCAGAGAACACATGGATCCAGGCTAGGCATCTCTGCCCCATTGTGCTGGGGTTAAAGGCATTCAAGGTCATGTCCAGCATTTTACATTAGTGATGAGGATTTAAATTCATGTCCTTGTGCTTGCAGAGTCAGGACTACTACCCACTGAACTGTCTACCTGGCTCTTTCCCTATTTATTTCAATACTTATTAAAACTAATCAAATGACACCATCTGGGTGATCAAGAGACTAAAACAGAATTGTATTTTTGTTATGTGCGTTTGAAATGAGAGATGCCATAGGATCCCCTGGAGTGGCTGTGATATCCTTGATGAGTGTGCTAAGAAATGAAACCAGGTCTTTTTCCAAAGCAGAAATTACTCATAACCATTGAACCATCTATCTGGAGCATAAGCTCATGTTGTTCAAACAACTAAAAAAAAAAAAAATCTGTTATGTAAATATGTAATCTTTTGTCATTTAGAGGATTATAAATTGAGGAAACTTAAGCTTAAAGAGAAAATTCTGTTTTCCTGCTGCTAATTAATCATTCAAAAATAGGAAAGCTTACTGCAAAGGCTAAAAATAGAGTAAATTAAAAATATAAGGGTCAAGGATGAACTGAAATTTTTGTCATTATATTAAATACTTTTCTTTTTGAGGTATTTAAAGCTGATCTTCTGTGTGGACACATGTTAGTAGTTTTCAGTCTTCTGTCTTTGGGGTTTTTAAGCAACTACCTTGTGATAAGATGAGTTTATTCATGATTAGGATTCTATTTAATCTTCTTGTGTCAAACAGAGGATGAGAAGATTAGAGAAGAATTTGTTCTGGTTTTTATCTTTCTCTTTACCTCTTTGCTTGTGGATCATCTCACAGTGGGTATATTGCAGCTCCCTTACGAATGTAGGGCTTTATACATTTGAGAGATAATCAAAAGTACTTGACATGATTTAAGTACATATTATACAATTATATATTCTAGGGGAAAGCAATTAACCTCCACTACATGACACCATCTAGCATGATTAAATTCTTGAGATATATTATTTATATGTTAAGTATTTTCATCAGGATGACTCATCAAAAATCGCTTAGTTCTAGGCTGTTCGGTGAGTAAGTCTCCATGAAAACCTTTGTATTTTGAATGTTAGTTCTTTTCTTAGTCCAGGGATTTGTACCACTGCAAGTTTCCATCTCGAAATGTACTCTTGATTATAAAATGTCCTTCACAGGCTCTGAATGTTTGGGCACTTAGTCCCCAAGTAGGGACACTTTCCCTTTTGGAAAGTTGTGGACTGCTTAGGAGACAAAGCCTTTCCATATTATGTATATTACTTAGTATAGATTTAGAAATTTTGTTTCCTGGCCTCCACTTACTATTCTTTTACTCTTTTCTTCCTATATATATATAGAAAATGCAATTGGCCCACCTCACATGCTGCGGACCTGCATACCCTCATGTGGTGGATTATATTCCCTATGGAACTGTGAACTAATTCTACCACAAGTTAATTTTCTTCAGAGGATACCATCCCAGCAACAGAACAGTCAGTCTTACACCTCATCTGGGAAAGTGTACTCATTCTGCTATTGGAAGTCTTAGACAAACAATTCTAGATAGCCATTGTGGGAGCTTTTGAAGTTGAGTGCTAGCATCACTCCCTAATTTTAGCAGATAACTATGCCTGTCTGGAGAATTGACTTGAGGTAGACATGCCCAAAATAGACAAGTATATTAAATACCTAATTTAATCTCTAACAGAGACAGAGAGAAATAGTTATGACTCTAACAACAGTTTGAAGATAGAAATATTATAATTTTCTAAATGGAAGTTAGATATTAGGAAACATGAGAAGAAATAATTTAGCATTAAGCCTGAGTAGGAGGCTGGCATTTGTAGAGAGTAGATTGATCCTAAGAACTGAAAATCAGAGGAAGAAATAGGAGAGACAAATCAGAGAAGGCGGGTCCTTGAAACTGAAGCACTAAGAAGTGAAAGCACGCATTTCCTAGAAAGATTTTTATATTTTAGAAGGGAAGAATAAAGAATAAAAACACATACCTGTGGATATAAGAATGCTTAGCTCCAAGTGATATGTCTACAACACAGTTCTATGGCTAGAGTCAAGGAACGTTACTGAAAGGGAAGAGAATAAAATCCACAGGACCAGAAATTGTGCTGTGAGATTTTGTTTGAAACACATTAAATCACCCTTAATCTCTTATTCTTTCTACATATTGATAGTTTTTGTAATGATTTATATGTTTATAACTTTTTTTATTTTCAAGAGAAAGATTGTTCTTTTTTTTTACTTTATGAAGTCAATTCTGGTTTCTAACATGTAGGAAATATTTTATCTTCTTCAACACACACACACACGTAGAAAATATTTTATCTTCTTCAACACAGACACACACACACACACACATACATACACATAGATGTATATATACAAACGTATGAAATATACACATTATATACAATTTATAATACTTCTGCTATTTTTCAGTACTATCCCCAGTTTGCTTTGTGAAATGGCTGTTAGTATATCTTCTATTTGTGCAGTTCTACTTTCTGTACCTGTTTTTCTTAAGTTACTTTGGTACTTCTGTCTCTAACGAAATTTTTGGCATTTCATCCAAATCTGCATTTTCTAGTCTAAAGTTACAAATATGACGTCTTAGTTATCCTTAATTATCAATAGCCTTTGAGTCTATAATCATGTTATCTTTTTATTATTATTAAACATTTTTGTTATTTCTGTTTTCTTAATTAGCTCTTGTCAACTTTATTGTTGTTTCTTTATTCTGATTTCACGGATTATATTTCTTACGTTAGTCCCTTAGATTTGTATTATAATTAAGAGAGAAAGAGAGAGTGTGTGTGTGAAAGTGAATGTAAAGGTCAGAAGAGTGTAGACTTTTCTTTGACTTTTTGGGTCCCAGAGATGGAACTCAGGTCTTCAGGTTTGGAGGTAGCTGTCTTCACCTACTGATCCATCTTACCAACCCTTGTAATATTGTTAAAGATAAAACTGAGGACCTACATGTGCAGACATTTTTTTGTTGTTATTATTTAATGTAAACACCTATGTAAGGGATGTGGAAGTGAACCTGCTAAAGGGACAGTGTGATGAAGTGTGAATACCCACTGGTTCCTGTGACTCCTTTATGAGTACTTTTCTACTGCACACAGCATTCGATCTAAGATGGCATCCAGCACACAGGTAAGAGAGCAAAGAGAACTGAGGCCAGGGCAGAAGTCTTCACAGAGGTCCTCATATGTGACAATACTCCCCCCCCAACTCCTTTTGAGTTACCTCATTAATCAGGGCTTTCATTGAGTACAGTGACTATATGACTGGCTAAGGATTTAGGGATTTGGGATTGTCTCAAAACATATATATATGAGATTATGGGTGGTCAATAAACTCGGATCTGAGATCCTGATGCTGGTCTATAAAGTTGAATTTCCCAGGAATTGTTAACTGACTCCATTGCCTTTCAGCCCCCATCCTCAATTCTCTTCCCACAATTGGCACCTCCAAAAGTCTTGCTTGACAAACAGCACATGAATGAATCTCTCCAAGCTAAATGAGCAATGCTAGCTCTTAGAGAAAGCATAATCAGTTGAAGATTTTGAAAGGGATCTTGTAGAAAAGGCAGTGAGAGACCAAACCTCCATTTTTGGAACCAGACTCTACCTTAAAAGAAAAAAGCCTGAGAACTTGGCCCACAGTTACACCCAAGCTGCATCTACATACCAGGAAGGATCCTATATCTTGTCTTTGGCCAGATTTACTACCTAACTACTTCCTAGTAACAGCTAACTAAAGATTATTCTGATTGTTTCAAATGTACTTTTAGAAAATTCATGGTTGTACACAATCTTGCTTCAGAGCACCTACCTATGGGCTTACAGTACACATTTAGTTAGATGCTTGCCAAGCTTCCCGAATCCCCAACCCCAATCCCATCACTTCCTTCCATTTCCTATAAAACTTTGTCCTGGTGAGAATTTGGGGCTTTTTCCAAACCATCCTGTGGGCTGGTGATGAGTAAGCCCATACACAAATTTGTAATAAAGATATCCTAATGTGATTACATTGAAAACAGCATCTTGATGCTCTTTTGGAATTCATGAATGCTTCTCACAACATCAGCTGGCATGTTCTGAGAAGAAACTCAATGATAACTTTAATGAGAAAGTCCATGGATGTTAGCAAGCAAAGTTTGGGGTGAGCATACCTGGTAGCTGATAGTTGTACTAGTTTAGTGGAAGAAATTTGAGAAAGGACTGCCTGAATACTTCTTCCTGGTATCTGTGCCCATCTTGAGCTGCCTTTGTGGTTCTGCACTTGATCCACAGACTCTGCATGTATTGTTGGTGAGTTCTGGGGTGACTCCCCTAGGGAACCACTGAAAAGCTCAGACAGCATAGTTGCTTCCATAGATGAGAAGCCAGCTGAGCCAGCAGATATTGCTGTTCCTATTGGTAAAGGGGTGGCTCCATTATCCCCTAATCTGATAGACCTTGAAAAATAAAGAGGATGGAAATCACTACTGAGATACAACATTTGGAGGCATAACTGACACAAGGAAGGAGTGTACTTGCTTCTAATAAAAGGAGGTACCAGCATCCTAGAACTACCTCCTTGTTTCTCAACTTAAGGAAATTGATGAGCTTACTATGACTTGGCAAGTTGCCAACCCAGTGGCTTGATAAAATAATGATTACAATCAAAGGATTATATAATCCTTAGTACTTCTGGACCTAATAACCTTTGGGTCAGAAATATCCTAAAGGACACAAACATGGTTGTGAACACAGATAATAAGACCTTTCATGATGATAGTATAGTCCATGAGAAGATAAATATGAGGCACCCCCAATTCTAACAGCCCTTGTTTCAAAATTGTTCCAATTCCCTGTAAAACTAACTTCAATCTCTGATTATTTCAAATGGGTAAAACAACAGCCTATAGATGGATAAAACACTCAGAATTACTAAAATTAGTGAATGGATAACTTCAATAATAGAGTGTTCCACTAACCCATGGAAATCTCCAATATTTGAGATATCGAGAAATTAGGTAAATTTATAGTTTTAGACGATCTTTGAGCTATCAGTGCAGGCAATAGGGGCTGCCACACTTTATGAGCTATAACTAAAAGTTGGTACATAGTTATAATTGATATAAAGAACTGGTTGTTTTTAATTTCCATACACTCTGAAGAAAAGCAGTATTTTGCCTTCTTAGTACCTGCTATGTACAACCAAACCATGCAACAATATAAGTAGAATGTTTTGCCTCAGGGTATAATAAATAGTCCAACTATATGCCAGGTATGTGCCAGGTTTTATGAAGCCATAAAGTGGGTATCTCAAGATTGTTATGTCATCCACTAAATTGATGACATTCTCATGGGCCATACAACAAATAAAGAAAGCTACAAAAAATGACTCAGGTGCTCAAAGGTGCAGGGCTGTATGTTGCAGCTGAGAAGGTACAGCAGCAGAAGCCATTCTTGTTGATTCACACCATAACTTCTGATACTATCAGGCCCCAAAAATCTGTAATTCACCTTCCCAATACCTCCTATGCTAGCCTCTACGCAGACCTTTTAGGATAACTTTGCATGGATCCATTCCTCCTTGCCTGTCCGCTCAAGACAATTCACTCTGTAGTTCCAACTATTAAAAGGAATGACTGGAGGATCTAATTGATACTACCAGTGAAGCCAAGAAAGCCTTGACCAAAGTTAATATGGGCCCTCATAATGCTTTTCTTCTCCGATTTAACACATCTTTAGAAGTTTCTGGACTTGTCTTCCCCATACAGGAGCTTCTTAATAGAGTACTTCTCCAACTTCCTAAAAAACTGCTATACTGAATTTACTTGGCTTATTCTTCAGGACCCACAATTATCCCTTTTCTAGATAGCATATTTCTACTACCCTTTTGTGCACTGAAAACCTCTTTAAGACTTCTAAATAGTTAGCCAGACCTAATTGTGACACCCTGTACTCAAGATCTGCTTTCATGGGCATTTAATTCTCACCCTGTACCTCAGATGTTCTTTGCTATCTATCATGGGAAGTTAGAAAATCATTTCTCTAACCATAATTTTTTTTCATCTTGTTTATGATAAGTGTATCCAATAGGCACTTTATTTATGAGAAGCTAAGACCACATGCTGCCTTTGGCTTCATGAATAGCTCTAAGAACTGTTTTGATTATGTTATCTATAGCTCTAATAATACTACTACAAAAATATTTAAATAATAATTCAACAGATCAATTCAATTAGGTAAATTACCAGCCATATTAATTCTATTAAGGAATTGGCCAAAGCTTATCAACACCTTCAGCAATAGCCAATATGCCACCTGTATAACCAGATCTCTACTGTTAGATTTGGTCAAGTCCTCAAGTGGACTCTTACACCAAGCTATGATCCAATTACAGACAATTGTTGAGCAAAAGGTCTCATTCTGTTCTCATGTTAACCTGCCTGGTATAATCTCTGAAAGCAACCAACAAATGAACTAGCTTGTTTTTACTTTTTTGATACCCCACTTAAAACAAGCTTGATCCTTCCATTCATGCTTCCATAATTCTGCCTGCTTATTACATAGACTTTCACCTGAATCTTACACCAGCCTCATGCAAACATTTAATGCATGCTGCTCAGCTTGTGTCCCACTATTTTCTTTGAGACCCACTGAAGACCAGTGGTGTTAACCCCTAGGCCTTTGCCCTAAGCCATTATGGCAAATGGATGTCACTCATGTTGCTGAGTTTGAGTGCTTAAATATGTTCTTGTCTGCATAGATACCTTCTCTTCTTATGTTTTTTCTACAGCACAACCCAAAGAAAATGTGAAGGTCTTGATTGTCTTTATAAGAATGGCTCTGTTGCTCATGGCTCTACCTTATACCTTAAAGACCAATAAAAGGCCAGCATACATTACTGTATCTGTTACCTTCTTTTTAAGGAGTGGGATATCTTATGCATCACCGGAATTTCCCATAATCTTCAAGGCCGAGCTATCATTGAGCAGGCTCACTTCTAACTCATAAATAAATAAATAAATAAATAAATAAATAAATAAATAAATAACAATTACAGAGTGGTACAAGGGAGGACAAATTTGTAGAACCATTATTTATGAATAATGAATTATGAATTTTCCAAATTGTAACAAATAGCATCTCTCTCCAACATATACCAAGGGGAAGCTATGCTTCCAAGAATAATTTCTTTGCTCCTGATCTATTGGAAAGACAGTATAGTTAATACCTGGAAGGGTCCAGCCCCTCTGCTAACCACGGAGTGAGAGTTTGTGTCTTTTAGAAAAAGCAAATTAGCCCATTTGGTTTCTTGCAGATCCATAAAGCCCTGCACTGCCAATTGTCCAGATGGAGACATTGCAGTCAATGAGAACAGTCTTGTATAATTTCTCACTGAGTAGGTCAGACAGAGAAGAGAAGAGACAACCACCAAGCAGAGAACGCCATCCTCCTGAGAGCCAACCTACAGGCGGAGGCCCAGAGACAGCAGGATGTCTTTATACAACCACTCAAATGACCTGCAGAAGTCTCAGGGTTCTCATAAACAAGGCTCAGTGAATATCTACGGGACTAAAAACAGGACCATATTTCTTTTTCTATTGATGTGTGCTGTCATTACAGCTAATTCTCAAGCTCATGCCCAGCCTCTCTTGTGGGCTACTATTAAATATTATACCATTTATATCCTTGTTAGTGTAGATTTCCTATTGTGTATCATGTACAGTGACAATCCAACAATGGACATATAAACCTAGATTATCCATTTAATGAGTTATTCAACTTGGCTCCATGGATGGGAGCATTTTGTCTATGTCAGGGTTAAAAGGGACATTATCTATCCCAGAAAAAGACAAGGCTCAACAGTTGTGTAGCAAATTGCTCCTCTTGGATGACCTTAGCCTTGAAATAAAACAGAAGTAGGATCTGTGGGATATGTGGCAGTCAACATTTTGAAGGAAAAGATGGGATGGAGAGTGAGGTGCCACAGGCTCCTATGACATGCTGAAGGGCTCTGATCTGCTGCACTTGGTAATACATCTAAGATGACTCTTGGCACATCAGTGATACCTCAGAAAGAAACCAAGGCCAGGGTGGTGGCCCATTCTTTCATCTTCACTGAAGTACTCAAAGGGGATGATACTAACTCCAATTCTTCTGAGTTACCTCATTATGCAGGGGTTTCATTGGAGGACAGTAACAGTGTGGAACAGTGTGGTGTGATATAATTCGCCAAGGTTTAGGGGTCTGGGATTAACTCAAACATTGTGTATTAGCTCATGGGCTAGGCAATAAATTTTGATCTTCACCCTGATGTTCTTCTGCAGAGTTGGATTTTCTAGGATTTCCCAAGTGACTCTGTGGTATCTCATTTCCATCGTCCATCCTGTTACAACACACATGAAGTGTAATTTCCTAGTGAACTGTAAAAGCAGTGACCCACATGCTTGATATTTGATATTTTCATCTTGAACTATTCAAGATTTATTTTGCTTTGTCTTGTGGGTAATATTATAATATGTTACTTTCTGATGTTGATTAACATTCCAGAAATCTTATATGTATTTATTAGTGATAAGTTGGCATATTTTATGGTTTAAATCATTCTGTTTTATTTTTCTGAAAATGAAGTTATTGTACTAAAACAATTTTTGCTGTTATAAATATACAATGAGAACTTAAGTGTGTGTTTTGCTGATGTTGGAAAATATGTTACATAAACTGAAATCAAATATTTTGGTAACACTTTTTGACATTTGCAATAGTGTCAGACAGTGGTTTTAGCTACTTGAATGTTAGATTTCTCACCTATTGATTAGTCTAGACTATACCTTAATGTGACATTTAGTCATTAGCAAACAGTTTGACCCGTCTGTGTCTGGAAATCAATGGGCACTATGAGATATCAGCTCAGTAGCAGTGGGCAGCTGCCAATGCCCCATCTATGACTCTCTGTTTTTGCTGTTGGCAACAGGCATTGTTCTCAGGCTTGAGTCCAGGGAAGATATGTCCCTTCAATACTTAGGTGGTCCTTCTTTCAACACTAATTAATGTCTTCTCACACACTTCATTGTGAGGACCTTATGGAATATTTTAGGAGAATCCTCTGTAGATTTACAAATATATCTGTAGAGTTTCTTCTCTTCTGGTGCTCTGTGTTACAAACACTGAATACTTTACTTTTCCAAGGTTCTGTACAATCTCTGTAAACATGAAACACTTCTTAATTATATAAAGTACTACACTTAGAGACAATATGTCCTTGGGCCTTAACCATTACTACATGGTGGCATGTGTAAAACTTCAAAAGAACCTTCTAGGTTTTATTAACTGTCAACCTTTATAAATGTTTACACTTGAAATTACTTTTATTAATGAATATACATAAATAAATAACATCATGACATGTTCATAAACATTTATGTACAAATATTTTTCTTGAAAAATGACACTTTATGTTTTGAGTTGTAACTGTTAGTGTTCTGATTCATTCCAGAATATGACTTATCTAAGACATTACAAAGATCTTGAAAAAATAATGTTTGATATAATATTTGATATTTAGGTTAGAGTCTTTTATTCTAATAAATGTATCATGAACTCAAATTGACATAAACCATTTTCTTTTAAAAATTTTCTTGCTTTGGATGTCTTGTGTAAATTTGAAATGATTATTTAAATTATTTTAGTAAAGTATAAGTTAATTATTTCTGAGCTCATTGCTATGAAATACATGCTTCTAGTTGTTCTGATATGTTCTGCTAATGAGCCTGCTCTTTATTAAATTGGTTTTTTTTCCTTTTTGTAAAAACAATTTAGCTACTTGTATTTGCTTTTTATACTTACCTATGCTGATTTATGTGTTCTCCATTTTGATTCATGTATTCATGATTTAGACTAACACTACACTTTATGAATTACTGTTGAAAAGTCTCAATGTCAAATGGTATGTTCTCCATTGTTTACATTTTTCTTCATAGTTGACAGAGCTATTTGTACTAGTCAAATTGTTTGACTAAAACATGAAAACAATGAAAGGTTTGTTTTAGCACCAGTCCAACTGTAGAACCCAGAAGCATTCGTGAACCCCAAAAGAAAAATCAGGAGCCGATCCATAGCAATCACAGAGGGGACTCTATTCACCAGCTTGAGCTTTGGCTCAACTCACCGATGAACTGCAGGATAGTTACAGTAGAGAAAAGCCCCAAATATTTATTGGGACAAGGTTTTAGAGGAAATGACAAGCAAGGGGTATTTCTAGCCTGGCAAGCATCTAATTGGGGGCATACTATGGCCTTTTAACATAATTGGCTGATGATGGGAGCCAAACCATAAACTTAACATCTGCTTTCTTCTTGATTGGTGGTTGTTAGGCTGGGGGAACTTGTAACCTGGAGGTTCAGAGTTGTTGGGGGAATAACCTGTAGATGCAAGTTTTATTGGAGGGTAGCCTGGAAACTGGTGCTAGATGATCGATTCATTTAAGGAAATGTGTAAACTGGAGACTCAGTTCTTGTTGTGTGATAGCCTGGAAACTAGTACTGGGGACCAACCTGTTTGTTTACTTCAGTTCAGCCTTAGGTCAGGTTCTCTAAGATGGAGTCTGAACACACACACTAAATAATCTGGTCTCTCACTATCAAGGTCGTTACAACAGGAGCATGGGACAGCTGGTTAGAGTGCATCCCAAGCCAGGAAGCAGAGAATGATGAATGCTGGTGCTCAGCTGACTATCTCCTTTTTACTCAGTCCAGAGCCACAGCTCATAGAATGAATGCCACACAATTAAGGGTGGGTCTTCCCATCTCAATTAACTCAAACAGTAAAGGCTTTCACAGATGTGTGGTACTTGTCTCCATGATAATTCTCAGTCCTATCATGTTGGTAATCAAGATTAAGTATCACACACTTGATGGAGCATTGTATTTTCATATAACACAGAAAAATGTGTGACTATCTAGAAATCTTTTCCTAGGGATTCCCTGAATATATAAACTAAGTTGACTAAAATCAATATCTTGAGAATATTAAATTTACTCATCTGTGAGAATAAAATATCTTTTCATTAGATGATTAACTTTTTCCATTATAGATTTATGAATTTTTAGGAAGTAGACATTTTTCATAATTTTATGTTCATTTATTTTAATAACATAGTTTGTTCTTTGAAAGTTTCGTTTATTTGTACGTGGTGATTATTTTTATCACTGTTGTCCAAAGTTTTCCACTTCCTACTTTGATATTGCTTAATATTTTCAATTAAAATTCAAGTTTCTCTAAATCAGAAACACAGCATCAACAAATTACCTAAATACAATATTAACTCACAGGAATCAATAGTCCTAATGACAAATAGACTTAAAAAAATCAGAGGAACAACAGTCTTTACAATAGCCTAAAATAAAATAAAATATTTAAGAGTAAGTCTAATCAAGAAAATGAAAGATGTGGATAATATAAACTTCAAGACTTTGAAGAATTAAATTAGAGAAGATATCATAAAAAGGGACAATCAACCATGCTCATGAATCAGCAGAATTAACATAGTAAAAATGATCGTCTTTCTAAAAAGCAATCAACAGATTCAAAGAAATCCTCATGAAAATTCCAACATAGTTCTTCATAGACATTGAAAGGACAATATTCAAGTTCATTAGAAAAAGCCAAACTTCATACAGAGAAGCAAAATCCCAGGAAAGCAAAAACAATCTGAACAATAAAAGAACTACCGGAGGTCATACCCTTTCCTATTTCAAGTTGTCCTATAGAGATATACTAATAAAGATTATGTGGTATTGGCATTAACAACTGATATGTTGATCACTGTAATTGAAGATACAGATATAAATCCACATATCTCTGGACACTTTTTTTTTTAAATAAAGAAGACAGAAGTTGAGGGGGAAGGCTGGGGAAAACATCTAGAAATGAGGGGTGTTTAAGTGATGGTACGGAAATCTAGTTCAAGAGAAAATTGCTAAAATATGTAAAAGTGTTCTTAATGAAGTTTCCTAATAAAGGGGATGACTAAATCCCACCTGGCCATCTCTTTTCAATAGAAAGGCTTCCAATAGCATGAATGGGCTACATTCAATTGATTTGTTGGTCAAAGAGGTCCCACAGAAATTCCCAAATATCCAGGCTGTTGCTAAGACAATGAATGGGCTGCACTCTGCAAACTGACTGTAGTATTCCATTGCTGACAAGAAAATGTGGTCTCATTTTTTTTCTACTTCTTCCCTTGGGCTGTTTAGGTCCAGTTGTTCACTGGGTAGGAAATAACAAAGCAAGGTCTGGAAGGAGACTGCAGAGGGGAGAAGATCTCTTCCAGTGATTTCAGTTTTAGAGCTCTTCAGTGTTACAGGCCTTTTAGAGGACATTCAATGAAATCTCTCTTAGATGTTATTCAACAAAATAATGTGTGTTATTTATTGATGAATAATTATTATGTACAGTGTAATCTTTCATGTATAAACCAGGAATGTCCAAAATGGACAATTAAACAGCTCCTTGTGAAAAAAAAAAAAAAGCAGTTCTTCCAAAACATTCTTGAAAAATGATTACTAAAGAATCACAGTTGTAAGTGTTGTTGCTAGCACTTATACTATCTTCCCGAATAGATTTCCCTTATTGCAGGTAATATCACTTTTCACTTTGCATTCACTTGTATAATGTATATTAGCAGAGTCTCCAATGATACTGGATAATAAGGAGGTCCACAAGGAAATATGAGTTAATCTCACTCAGAAGGGGAAACTAATCATCAGAGGTAGAAAGAGAGAGGGAACTGGATAGGAGAGGAGGTGAAGAAGGGAACAGGTATGGTGATCCGATAAAGCTATGTGTGTGTGAGGGGGGGGAGCTGGAGAGGCCTCAGAGTAAGAATGGAAATCAGTGCAGCTGGGGATAGGGGGCTCTAGTAACTAGCTGGATGACTGGAATGAGAGAGGATACAGATAGTCTAGCTTATATTCCTACCAGTTGTGGGTACAGAGTCTGAAATGCCTATGTCCTGTATCCATGCAGGACTTCCAGAGGAGGGAGGGTGGCATTAACCTACACACAAAGGCTATAAACCAAAATTTGTTTTGGCTACAATATGTGCTGGGATAAAGAAGGAGCAGAAACTGAGAGAACAGTCAACCGATTAACTGTCCCAACTTGAGACTAATCCTATGTGAGAGAGCCAACCTCTGATGCTATTAAAGATACTCTGCTAGGCTTGCATATTGGAACCTAGCATAACTTTTTCCTGAAAGGCTTTATCCAGCAGTGGATGGAGGTAGATACAAAGACTCACAGCCAAACATCAGGTGGAGCCTGGGAGTCTTGTGGAAGCATAGGTGATAGAAGTGAGGCTGTTAGAGGTGTCAAGGACACCACAAGAAGATACACAGACTCAACTAACCTAGAACCCTGCAGGCTCACAAAGTCTGGGCCTTCAACTAGGTAGCATGCAGGAGCTGGACCTAGGTTCCTTATACATTTGTAGCAAATTTGCAGCTTGGTATGCATGTAGTTCCCCTAACAAATTGAATGGTGGTAGGGGATGTGTCTCAATCTCTATTCCCTGTCTGTGTATTCCCTACATAGACTGCCTGGTTAGGCTTCAGTAGAAGAATATGTGCCTAGACCTGCTGGGACTAGATGTCCCAGGGTATGATGATACCCAAAGGGCCTCTCCTTCTCAAAAGAGAAAGAGCTAAAGCAATGAGGGGAGATATTTTAGTGGTTAGACTGGGAAGATAAGAGAGAAGAGGCGTGTAACATGAAAAAATTTAAAAACAAAGCAAACAAACAAAAAAAAAACAGGGTCTATAAAATTATCCATTATCTTGCTATTAAGGGAAAAGATCAAACATTCACAATAACTAAGCCTTGAGAAATAATAAAGCTTTTACTTCATTTTCATAAGTCTTAAATTAGTTCATTAACATCCTTCCCCAGTTCTCCATCATATGTTTGCAATTCCAGCCCTGGAAAGATGGAAACAGACAAGAAGCTTGGGCTCTCTAGAGAATCTGGCTTCAAAAGTAAAATGAGCATTGCCTAAGTCACAAAACCCAAGGTTGACCACTGGCCTTTATATAAATGCACCTTCATGAGAGTACGCATAGGCACACAGATGTGTCAGCATGTAAGTGTATATGTATGCATGTGTGCAGAGAGAGAGAGAGAGAGAGACAGAGAGAGACAGAGAGAGACAGAGAGAGACAGAGAGAGAAAGAGAGATTGTAACTGGTATGGATCTTTTACCACTATCAGTTCCTCATTTTCTAAATATTCTCTGCCTCTTAAAATATCACTAGACTACTTGATGACAAGGTTAATAATTCTCGTTACCACTGCTTGGCTCTAGAATTACTTTCATGTGGAGATGATAAATTCATTTCCATGATCCTGGATACTGCTCCTAGAAATCCTAAAACCATCTCTTGGGTTTCTACAGCATTTTTGAAGGTCTTGATGCCAATGGATTCGTCATAATTTCTCATAGAAATAAATATACAGTCAATCTGAGACTTTCCCACTTTGACCAAATGAATCAATCCTTTATAGGGACTGAATTCAGATGTACAACTGGATTATTTTTAGAATTTTGGAGGATACCTACACTTAAAAATAGAATTTTCATGAACTATGAATCCATTCTGTGTTCATTTAATTTAACTTCTGCCTTACCAGGGTGAGGAAAGCTCATTTTATTTTATTTGGAATAGGAATACCAATAAAAAAGAATGTTGTGGCATTTGACTTATGTCCTAGGTAGATAAGATATAATAACACTGGGCATATACAAATGGATACTTTCGTCAACTTGACTTGTTCAGATTCTGCCATCTATTGTTTCTTTGGATTCACTTTGCTTAACATAGAAAATTGCATAATTTGAATCAAAGTTTGGAATAGTGTTTTAAGAACATTTTTAGACCCCCTTTTTCTAAGTGCAATAGTTGAGTTTATGTGATACATTATCCCAGCAAGGAGGAGACATAGCTGTGGTCTACAGAATACATTATTGGAATTCTCTATTACACACATGCCAGATCAACTTCAGTGGTAGTTCAAACCAGTTTCAATCAAAATTGCAAGCTTTAATTTCCCTTCCTGAGATATCTTACTCACATTAATCATGTTTTATAACCCCCCATGATACAGAAATACTCAATAGATTTTACTTGTTTTTGTCCGATTTGTTCTTGTTGAGTCCTCTTAGTTTTACAAAAAAAAAAAAAAAAAAGTTAGTGTGCGGACATGTCATGTGTGTGTACTTCCCTCAAAGGCCAGAACAATGCATTAAATCTGCTGGAACTGTAATTACACATGGTTGTGAACCACATGAAGTCAGTGATGGGAACTGAACTCAGGTTCTCTGCAAGAGAAACAGATTGTCTTAACTATTGAGTTTTCTGCAAACCTTGATTTTACTTTTTAATCAGGCTCTGAAACTATCTACTGGAGGTACAGACACTTATTTGTGCTGTTTTCTGTTTCTGTTATGGTAGTGGTAATATCAATATGTTGTTAATCCTTGGTGGTATTTTATGATTTGGGACTTTGGTTTATTCTGGAGTTAAAGAGCACAGGGAAGAGACAAGATAATTCAGATTATAATTAAGTAAAAAGAAAGAAAGAAAGAAAGAAAGAAAGAAAGAAAGAAAGAAAGAAA
>JADRCH010000385.1:34334-103887 GCA_019843965.1 Rhynchomys soricoides | reverse complement strand
AAAGAAAGAAAGAAAGAAAGAAAGAAAGAAAGAAAGAAAGAAAGAAAGAAACAGAAAAAAAAGAGATTGAGAAAAGGAGGGACACAGTCTCTAGCTCAAACCAGCAATACTTAGCCCACAAGCTGCTAAAGAAGAACTCTTAAATGCAAAACCCACAATAGCTTTACTGTTCTCCCAAGAATGGGTGGTAAAGACAACCTCAAAACAGTCTTTGAATGTGATCACAAGCAAGTTACAGAAACCAGAAAGAGCAGTTAGTCATGTCATGAATAAAACACATGGTCATGTACATTTCTGGCGGGCATCAAGAAGTCAAATTTGCAGGGAACTTATTTTCCAGGTACCTGAATCATAGATAAACAAGTACTAGGTACCAAAATGGATGCCTAGCACAAAATAGTGTTTCTTTAGTCATCTCAGTTTCTTGTGGAGGCTTCATTGGGATGATCCCTATAAGTCTCACATATTTGAATATTTGATCCCCAGTTGGTGACTAATGAAGATTAGGAGGTGTGGCCATATTGTAGTAAGTTTGTTGTTGAAGGCAGGATTTGAAGTTTAAAAGTAGTCAACCATTTCTGGTGTGTTCTCTCTGCCTCCCCCTGTGGTTCAAGGTATGAGCTCTCTGCTGCTCCTTCCTGTTGTGTCTTTGGTCCAGAGAGAAACTTTGTTCCAGAAGCAAAGAAGAAGAAAACACAGATAGGAATATTTCCCAATATGAAAAGTTTGATCCAGGGAAAGAATGAGAAGTGTTACAAGTTTGGTTGTTTGCTCTTGACCTTAGTATAATAATTGCTTTTCTTGTTGCTGTGACATAACAGAACAAAAACAATAAGAGGAGGGAAGGGATTATTTAGGCTCAGGCTTTCTGGATACATGATGACAGAAAAAGCTTAGAAGTTGGTGTATGAGGTAGATTCTTACGTTGACCAAGTCAAGAATCAATGAAGTAGACATTGCTGGATTTCACTACCTTTGTGTATGTGTGTGTGTGTGTGTGTGTGTGTGTGTGTGTGTGTGTGTGTGTGTCAGGGCCCCCTGACCATGGGAAGAAATTGCATATACCTTAGATAGGTTATCATTCTTTTGTTAAACATCTTTGGAAATGATGTAACACACACACACACACACACACACACACACACACACACACACACTTGCATGTGTCCCTCCTAAGTAGTTCTAGTTAAAGCCAGGTTGGTGATGATGGTTAACCATCACATACATATAAGCACCAAATACAGAACTAGAATCCACTATTTTCAGTTCTCAAAACAAGACCATTTTTATAAGTGAACAATGTCCTGAAGCTTTTTAAATTTTAATTTATATTCAATATAGGGTGAAATATTATCCACTGTAACTGTTGCATATTTCTCTAAAAGGGTAATATTTTCAACTAAATCAGTATGCTGCACTGTATCTGTCTGTGTGAAAATCTAAACATCCAAGGGCTCCAGGCTACCCATCAATGTTCCAGGACACATAAAGTTCTAGAACACCAAAACAATGTAGACAAATGCTTGATTTGTATATGAAATTGGATCATGTTTGTGATAATCTGAGGACTGGTACATCAGACATATATATGTGAATAACATTCTAGAATTACAACTGTTTAAATGAGAAAATCAAATCCAGGAATCAAACTCCAACCTCACACTTTACTAGTTCATTCTAAAGCAACAGCATCAGCACAGACACAAGAACAAAAAACAAAAATGGCCTGCTCCTCTGAGTCCATGCAGTGTAAATAAACAGGTTATACTTAATTTTAGATTCTGGGAGTTTACTATAAATATGGCAGGAGCCAGACCATGTTTCTAATAATTTCAAACCTGAGTAAATTGCAACAACATTTGCTTTTTAACAGATCACCAATTCTGAGTACTAAAGTCTACTCAATAATATAATTTCCAAAAAGAATGATGTAATAAACAGAGCATCATCAAGGGCAGAGAATGCATACTTTTTCCTTTCCTGGGTTATAGTCAGTGCAACTATTATATACTCAGAAAAACCTTTATTCTAAAATAAGTTGAAATTTAATTATGGCAGAAACAAGGATGATAAAAGTTGAACAATCTGGTAATTAACCCAAATAAACTTATTTATTATTGATATGCATGCCAATGGTACCAGACAGAAAGAAAAAAAAAAAACCTCTAGCAGAAATGCTAATTGAACAAGCAAAGCAAAAATATCTATTAGAAGGCTATGGTGTCATACTTGCATCATACATTTTAAAGCAAGAAATATTAAAGACTGATATTGTTGCAGAGAGAAAGTTAAGAAGGGAAAAATAAGTGGAACTTCAGAAAAGTTGGCAAGAGCAGTACCCAGCAACTTTTTAGAATCAATATCATACTATGAACTTTAATACACAGAGGAAATTTTATTAACATATGCATAAATGAATAAATTGTTACACTATCCAAAAGTTAACTGTGTAAACCACACTGAAGAAACAGCCATGTTATAAACCCAACTTGAAATTAATTAATTAATTAATTAATTAATTCAAATGCCCTTGATGACCTTAAGGCTCTCAGCTCCTCTGTTCCTACTGATGAGCTGATTTTATTGCCACACATCCAAGTCTTTATTAATGAGCATGGAAACTTAAGAACTATCTGCAAATAAAATCTATTATTCCTCCTGGATATTGAATTTATAGAGAGTTATACTGAAATGTGTTTTAGTATTTATCTGAGTATGGGTGTTTGTGTGTGTGCGATAATGTGTGTGTGTTTATGATAGATATATATATTAATAGATGATTCTATGAAAGGCTGGATGAAAAATTATTAGATGCACTCATTTAAATTGCATTCTAAAACATTGTTAGATCTATATGCTATATCTGTTTTCAAAATGAGTTGAGCTTCTACATGTGACACTAAACTTTTCCTGATCCTGTCACTGTGGTGGGATCTTGACAGTCACACATTCTATTTGCATAACAAGATGGTGAGTTGATGTTAATGCTCCTTCATCTGAAGTACTTGCGCCTTGATAGAGTTGTTCTAGATCAACATTGAGAACTGTTACAGATTTAAATTTGTTTGATTATAAATATTTGAGTTCATTTAATGAGATATCGTAAAGCCAAGACTCAAGTCTAAATACAAATTATAATGACATTTCATTCATGTGTAATGCATACACTAAAGTTATTTTTATATAATTGCTTTGTTATGTTTGTATTATAAACCACACTTGTCACATGAGATAAGTTAGGGAGTTTTCTCTTCTGGTGTCACTTGTCTTCAAGTTTCAAATTTTGAAGCACATTTTATAATCAGGTATGAGATTGTCAACTTGTACATAAAATGGAAGAATCAGGTATACATGATTTTTATTTTAAGTATGCAATTTGTGTTCATGTAGGTGCAGTGTACATAAGTGTGTGTATGTTTGTACATGGGTATTCATGTGCCCACAGAGGCCAGAGGCATCTTGTACCCCAGAAGCTTGTGTTAATAAGCACTTGTATACTGTCTGATTGCATGGGTACTGAGAAGAAAACTTTGGTCCTCTGTAGTCACAGAAAGTACTCTAATGTGCTGAGCCCTGTCCATAGCACCAGAAAAAAATTATTTTTGAAACATAAAATTACATTGCAATGTATTTTTGTCAAGGCTATTATCAGATACTTGGCAAAGGCCTTGAAAAAAGTGCTCATTTTGGCTCCTAGTATTGAATTGAAGTTTTCAGTGTCTATGAAGAAGAGGCGGCTGATCCCATTACATCCACTGTCAGCAAGTGAAGCAAAGAATGTGGGAGTTTTGCTAGCTTACTTATTCGTTTTCACATAGTACAAGACTCTAACCCACTGAATAGTGCAAATTACATCAGGATAATGTTCCCATCTCAATCATAGCAATATAGAATTCTCTCTCATGTGTGCCAGAGGCTTGTTCCACCCTGCTGACAATCAATATTAATGAACCACAAATAATCACATACATTATGAAGTATAAGCCTCATGTGTAATAAAGCAGGGTGTTTGCTCATTAGTTATCTTATCAACAATATTGTTCATTAATGTCAACTGATATGCATTTCCCCTGGGTATTAACAATAACTCTTCACCACCCACATAATATTGTTCAAGTGTTCTATTTAGCTTTGGGTCTCTGGGAAATTTTAACTTTTTTATCTTTTGCTTTTCTAGTCTACTATATCAGTGGCCAACTCCTGAAAAGCACTTTATTAATTTGATAGGTGTTCTTCAGGTATTCTCTTTTTGTTGACTACACTAAAAGCAGTGACCATTGTCTATAAACCCTTTGTCCCCAAATTTAACTTACAATGTGTCTTTAATATAGTGGTTCCCAACATTCCTCATGCTGTGAAACTTTATATATTTCCTTATGTTGTGGTGATACCCAACCACAAAATGATTTTATTGCTACTTTATGATTGATATTTTTTTAGTGTTATGCCTCATAAGATAAATATCTTATATACCACTCTCAAAGAGGTTGTGACCTACAGGTTGAGATATACTGCTTTAATATTCACAATTCTCGATTTCAATGAATATTATCTCTCTCCTTTTTATTTTACTTCCATTCTTTTTCTGTATTTTCTTCTATCCTTCCTTCCTTTCTTGCTTTCTTTTCTTTTCTTATTTCTTTTTCCTTCTTTCCTTTCCTTTCCTTTCCTTTCCTTTCCTTTTCTTTTCTTTTCTTTCCTAAAACCTGTATTCATATATCCCAGGCTAGTCTTAAAAGTTGTGGACCATTTTGAACCTCAGGCCTTCCAGACTCCACCTCCCGAGCACTGGAGTTACTGGTACACACCATCCTACCAAGCCCAGTTTAAGCAGTACTATGGTCTGAACTTATTGTGTAGCACATACTGTGCAAACACTCTACCCCCTGAGCATTTCTACCCCATAGAATCTTCCTGTTAGTGCTGCAATTTGGTATTATAGGCAATGTTAATACCTCTTGAAATTGTGAATTTAGGGAGTAGGTCAAGGCTTCATGAAATATTTATGACATTTTACTATTGAAGCATAGGTAAAATCTAATTATATTAGATTTCACTAACTGTATGAGAGATCATTTTAAGCGAATAAGTATGCATATACAAAATTAGTTACTGTTTCCACAAATCTGTAGATCAAACATTACACAGTTTTTTAAAATATATGATTTATCAATGAGAGCACCAGAACTACAATTTAAATTCTAGTTCATGAAAGGACAGTGCTACACCAGCTACTTGGTTAGTAAGTGTCAACATCTATTGGTTGTGTTTATTGGTGTTCCCCAGCAGATTCTTTAGCAAGAGAAGGTACAATTATTCCAAGACCTGAAAAAATCCTCCCATAAAATGCTTACTTTGGGCTGAGGTAGCTCAGTGGTGGACTGCTTGCAAGGCAACCACTAACAAACATAAAGGTTGCTTTGGTAGAATATAGGAATGAAACTACTGGCTTGAAATGTGTATAGAAATGAACTAAATCAAGGCACGTTTAGAGGTGTCTTATAAGCAGCTTGCAGTGCCTTCTCAGTGGCTGTAGTTTCATGCCCCCTTAAGCCTAATGGGAAATCTCAGTTCAACTAACACTTTTTTCTTTTCCAGTGAATTTATTATAATTGCTGTTATTGAAAATTATTTTGCCTCCTGAAGTACAGAGATACTATGTGTATCCATCAAAATTTTATTGCATTATTTGGTAACCTTCTAAACTAATCAAAATAAAAGCAATCAAAATAATAATGGATATTAATTGTGATGAGAAGAATGTTGCCTCATCTTCAACTTAATGTATTCCTCACCAAATTCAAACAACTGTCTATAAATCTGAGGAGCTATAGTGAAGGAGAAAATGAAAGGTATAAATTCATTCGTGTTGATGTATTTTTCTCATCATTAGATGGAAATGAAAAAATTAATATGTAAACCATTAAACTATACCCAAATGTATTGTATTCTGCAAAGGAAATAGATATTTGATGAGATTATAACCAACATGCTATTTCATTCTCAAATAAAAATGGTTTGTAAAAATTACTTGATCATATAAAAATATTTTCATTAAAATATTCTATATCTAAAAGGTGTAACGTTTGTTATACTGTTTCTATATTCTTTGAAAATTATATAGAAATTTTTACATCTCTTATCTACAGACATTTCTTAGAATATTTCCATCTATATATTTCAAAGGTGTATAAGTAGGCTTATTAAACAAGAAAGGTTTTTGATATTTTATTTACATTTCAAATGTTTCCCCCTTTCCAGATCTCTCCTTTGGAACCTCCCTATCCCTGCTCACCTTCCCCAACCTCTATGGGGGTATTCTCCCACCAACCCACATACCCAATCTCAGCTTCCCTCCTTGGCATTCTCCTATACTGGGGCATCTAATAGCCTCAGGCCCAAGGGCTTCTTCTCATCTTGTTCCCAGATGGTGAACAAGACCCTCTCTGCCACATATCTGGCCATCACCATGGGTCCCTCCATCTGTATTTTTTGGTTGGTGATCCAGTCTCTGGGAACATCCGGAGGTCAGGCCAGTGGACACTGTTGCTCCCTCCATGGAGTTGTCCACTCCCTCAGCTCCTTCAGTCCCTTCTCCGAGTCCTCCATCTGGGACCTCACACACAGCCCTACAGTTGCTGTAAAGTGACTCTTGGGTATTCCAAACTTTTGGGTTAATAACCACTTATCAGTGAGTACATAACATGTTCATTCTTTTGTGACTGTGTTACCTCGCTCAGGATGATGTTTTCAAGTTCCATCCATTTGCCTGTGAATTTCATGAAGTCATTGTTTTTAATAGCTGACTAGTATTCCATTGTGTAAATGTACCATATTTCTGTATCCATTCCTCTTTTGAGGAACATCAGGGATTTTCCAGTTTCTGGAAATATGGCTGCTATGAACATAGTGGAGCATGCATCTTCAGTACATGTTGTGGCATCTTCTTGGTATATGCCCAGTAGTAGAAATGCTGTCCTCAGGTAGTATTATGTTTATTTTTCTGATAGTCTGCCAAACTGATTTCCAGAAAGGTTGTTTCAGCTTGCAATCCCACCAGCAATGGAGGAGTGTTCCTCTTTATCCACATCCTCACCAACATCTGCTGTCAACTGAGTTTTTGATTTTAGCCATTCTGACTGGTGTGAGGTGTAATCTCACGGTAACTTTGATTTGCATTTCCCTGAAGACTAAGAATGTTGAACATTTCTTTAGGTGCTTCTCGTCCATTCCAGTTTTCTCAGTTGAGAATTCTCTGTTTAGCTCTGTTCCCCATTTTTTGATAGGGTTATATGGATCTCTGGAGTATAACTTCTTGAGTTCTTTATATATATTGGATATTAGCCCTCTATCAGATGTAGTAATGGTAAAGATCTTTTTCCATTCTGTTGGTTGCCGTTTTGTCCTATTTACAGTGTCCTTTGCCTTACAGAAGCTCTGTAATTTCAATGGGAAATTCTGTAATTTCCCATTTGTTGATTCTTGATCTTAGAGCATTGGTGTTCTGTTTAGGAACTTCATCAGGAATATTTTTATTATCGCCATAGTCTTCTGTCTCCACATCATATCTCCACATCATAGGCATGCTCTCTTGTTAACATACCAAAAATCATCTAATGCCATTTTATGTGAATAATTATTGTCAACATGACACAAACATCTAGATATCTGAAAAAGAGGGATCCATGCTGAAGACCTGCCTCCATTTTATGGGCCTGTGAGCCGGTCTGTCAGGCATTTTTTTGATTGTTGGTTGATGTGGAAGTATTTCAGCCCACTGTGGGTAGTGCTTCTCCTGGGTATGTGACCCAGGTTTGTAAAAGAAAGCAGGCTGAGCAAGCCAAGACTGCAAACTAGTATACATGGCTTGTGCTTTAGTTTCTACCTCCAGGTTCCTGCCTGGAATTCTGTTCTGGCTTTCCTCAGTGATGGAGTGTGACCAGTATGATGAAATAAACTGTTTGCTTGTGTTTCTTACATGGATGACGTAACATAGGCAGGGGGACTGGAGATTCTTACATCCAACTAATAATGAAACTAATAGGCAGAGAAAAGACCCACCCAAATGTGGGAAAATGCACAATGTAGACTCTTTTATACCCTTTTAGTGGATAGAAGAAATAAGCTCCATACCTTGTGAATTAGTCCTAGGTAGTCTACAACACACAGAGCATGAAAGAAGCAGTTATTGAATAGGATCATAACTACGGGTTGTTGGTAGGCTACAGTAAAGCAGAGCTTCTTAACTTTGTCTCATTGACTGAGGTGAGATGGGACAAGGACTGATTTCTTACATAGTGGAACCAGGATTCTTTGCCTGTCATGAACTGTAAAAGGACAGCCTGTACTTTAACAGAATACCTTCCCTTTGAAAATTCTAATTCTAATTACATGTGTCACTGGTCTAATGTGAACCTGGATATTTCATCAAATGTTCTAGAAGTTAAATTTAAGCTGAGAACATGGCTATTATTCTGCTCAGAAGATGAGGGCAATTTACAGACAAGGGAAAAAAATCAAATGGACTATGTGAATTCACTACCACACACAAAGCAGGGCACAAAGCACTGCATTCAATCCCCTCTAAATCCAAATGTCAGTTTTCTATTGGCTTTCGTTGGCTTTTTTTCTGAATTATTCCTCATTTCTTGTCTATAACACTAATTCTTTTTCTAATGTTTTTGTTTGGAATTCTACATTGGTTTAGATTGTATGCTGAGTATGTTCTCCTATGGTTCCTATTTCTCGTTCCTCCCATCTCCTGACTCCATTTGTTTTGTTTGTGACCCAAGGAGTTTCATTTCTACTTTTATTTAATATTTGTAGGCATGATCTCATGTAATCACATAAAATCTAACTACCAGAAATAAGACAAAATTCAAATTTGTCTTTCTGAGATTTCCTTAGTTTTCTTAATATAATGTTCTCCAGTCACATCAATTTATTTTTAAATGCAATAACTTCAGTATTCATTATGGCTAAGATTGTTCTAGTATTTGTACAAACTCCATTATCTTTAATTTTGTTGCCAAACACCTACATTGATTCACATAACTTAATTGATTTGACCTTAATTACTGGTAACTTAATTACTGTTTAATTGTTGGACAAGACGTTTATATTGATTAAGAAATATTTTCTGAGTTTGTGAATTGTTTCAGTGTATAGTGGTACCAGTCTCTAAGCATGATAAATTGAGTTTATTCTCTAGGATATGTAAGGTAAAAATAGAGAAATGACATTTGCAAATTGCCATATGTCTCCATACACCTACTGGCACAGACACACAAACACAGAAATATAAATACAAAAAATGCACAATTTAATATAAAGAAATAATTATCTTTAATGAATTTAAATAATTAAAGTTATCAACTGACAAAGGCAAGATATATGGAGTTTATTCTAGAAAAATAATGACTCAACAATATAACAGTAGTGACTATAATAACATGTATCTGTAAACCAACTGCTAGGGAGCAAAAACAGGAAGATACCTGGGAGTTGGTGGCCAGGTGGACTATTCAGTGGGTGAATTCCAGTTCTCATGAGAAATTCATCTCAAAAAAAAAAAAAGAACTGGTGGGAATGATTAGCATTTAAAAGCACTTGCTGCCCAGACTGACAATCTCAGATTGATCCAGGGGACCTAACATTGTGGACTGAGAGAACCAATTCCAGCAAGGTATACTCGGACCTCCCACACAAGCCATGGCACAGATATGCTCACACTCACATATGTATACAAATAAATAATAAATGTAATGATTGTTTAAGTAATGTGGTAAGCAACAGAGGAAATGTTTCTACACACAAATGAACATATAAATCCACATATATCACAAACATGTTATAAAAATAAAACTATCTCAGTTGAGGTTACTTTTGTTTTGATGAAACACTATCAATATAAGCACCTTGGAGAGAAAAGAATTTATTTCATTAATATTTCTATATCTTTATTATCAAAAGCATTTAGGACAGTAACTCAAATGAGATAAAAATCTGGAGGCAAGAACAAATGTACATATGTCTGATTGATTATTACCTGCACGTTCTTTTATAGCTTGCTCATTCTGTTTACTTATAGCATCCTATGACCACCAGCGTGAGGGCAGGGGAGAGAGAATGACACCATGACAATGGCCTTTTCCTTCCCATAATGATTAGTTATTAAGAAAATGGCTTATAGCCTTGCCTCCGTGTTAGAATTTTTCTTCTCTAAGTTGCTATAGGTTGTGTCAAGTTGTTATAAAACTTGTCAGGGCATTATTAAATAAAATAAATAATGAACATTTTTAAAAGAGTATAGCAGGATACAGAGCAAGCAAATTACACTCAAATTTATTTTTCTTTTCCTGTTGTACTTCTGTGAGCTCGGCCCATGCAGCTGAATTCAGTAATACTGAGGAATTGTCTCATCCCAATCTTCCTATGAGTGATGGATCACCTGCTTAATTCTATAGCAGGTGCTTCTTACAGGAGCCCACCATGCTTCTTCAGAGGAATGCTATAAGAGCTCAGAAGATGATTCTGTGGGTAAAAGCTCTGGCCATGTAAGAGTAAGGACCTGATATTAAGTCTGCAGAAGCATCATGTAAAGACAAACATAATAACATTAGCATCTGTGATTCCAGTGTTCATACAGAGAGATGAGGAATAAAGCAAAGGAAATCTAGAAAGGTTATGGGGAAGACCAGGATAGGATACTCACTGGAAGACCAACTTAGAGATGAGATAAACCCTTTCTTGCACTATGTGTTTATCATAACAACAGAAAGAAAACTAGGACTTGTAGTTTATATTTTTCTTAGTAAAAAATCAATTTAAATTATTACCTGTCCTTCGATGAGGAACCATTGTTCAAATGCTTCCTGATAATTTAGGACTTGCTTAATAGGCTTAAGTTTACCTAATATGTGCTATATTTTGCATAACCACCATCATCACCTACTAAAAATCTATTTTTTTTTTAATTTAAAGAATTTGTTTCAGATTATCCACCTTTATACAGTAACTATCAACATCATTTAGAAATTAATAATAATTTAAATAATTAGTATGTACTTACTTAAACTGTTGTAGACATTAAATGTAGAGAATAAAGACATAGAGAACACCACAGCTGGCTTATTTTATGTTTAAATACAAAGTTTGATTTTTGCTAATTCTTCTTTTACTCTGGTAACACGGAGTTGGAAGATGGCTTTAATTTTTTTAAAGATAGGAATTTCTATGAAGTTTGAGGAAGTTTAACTTTGTGGAGCAATTCTACTGATTGGAATTAAAAAAAAGTTTAAGTAAAACTGGGCCCAGGTTTTCTAGATATCAGTCTACAGTTTCTGTTACTGGAAGATAAATTCACAATGATGAAAGGAGATGAGAAGTAGAGGGAAATAAGAAGAGAAAGAAAGCTATTCCTTAGTAACTCAACAACATAATTCAATTAGAGGAAGATGATAGCCCACAAATTCTATGAAAATGTACAAGATAAGAGGGGCTGTGTGCTATATTAATTACTCTTCTGATGCTGTGATAAAATATCTAGACGAAAAATAATTTAAGGAAGAAGGAGTTTATTTTGGACATAGGAATAGAGTACAATGTAGAGAATAAGGTATGGCAGCAGAGCAGAAACTGGATGGTTATATTTTAATCCACACACAAGAACCAGAAAGAGAAAGAAGAGGGGAAGCCTGTAAACCTTCAAATCTGCCACTGGAGACATATGTCCTCTAGTAAGGGTCTACCTCCTAAACACCCCATAACACTCTACCAACTAAGAACAGGGTGTTTAAATACATGAGCCCAAATGGGGCATTTCTCATTCAAACAACCATAGAGGTCTTATTTGAAGTAGAAGTAAACAATACAGAAACATGCGATGGACTTGAGGACGCAAGATTTTTTCTAGTTGTTTTCTAAAGAGCATATAACTTAGGTAATTGGAGTCATACGAACTTGGGTGACACTGGAAGAATTTTGTATTTCCCAAGAATAAAGAATGGCTTCCTTCTAGAAGCTTTCTAAACCACAAACACATCCCTCAGTATCATTATTTATCTCACATTTCTATCGTTCTATTTCTCTGTTCTTCAATTACTTTTTGCTTGTTTTGGGTTTCTGTGTGTGCACACACATGATTTTGTGTTCATGTGTATGTTAATTAATGTGGGCATACATGTGCCCCAGAACATGTGACAATCAGAGGACAACCCTCAACATAGTAGGACCATGTACAAATGACACAACTTCTGGCTGTATGCGGGCTCTTATTATTTGAACCCAGTTCCTCTTGCTTATGTGACAAGTGTTTTACTCAATGAAATAACTCCCAAGCCAATGTAATGGAATGATTTCTAACATTATCCTTTGCAGTGGAAACTGCAAAAATGTCTGAAATACTTTGTAAAGTAGTTTTTAAAACAGCTCTTTAGCAAAATATGGTAATATTTCTGTCACTCAGAAAATGAATGGATAAAAAATGCTATAAGCCATATATTTTATGGTTAGTATATTTAAGTGCTTAGATTTAATCTACAAGTGGAGGGAAGTTAAGGCATTTACTTTAATTTAGGTTTGAATAATGGTCCTCAATCTTCATTTAAAGCATATTTTGCAATTGCTCTAACAAAGTGTTTGTGTTATTTAAGTGTCTGGTTGGAAAAAGAAGACAATTTAGCAGGCAATGTCCCAACCATCTCTAATATTGCCTTTCACAAAGCATTTTGAAATAAAAGAAACTTTATACCTAAAATGAGAAAAGATTACTATAGACTTGCATTTTGTTTTGTTTTTTGTTTTGTTTTGGTTTTTGGTTTTTTCGAGACTGGGTTTCTCTTTGTAGTCCTGGTTGGCCTGGAACTCACTCTGTAGATCAGGCTGACCTCAACCTCAGAAATCCACCTGCCTTTGCCTCCCACGTGCTGGGATTAAAGGTGTGCACCACCACTGCCTGGCTACACTTACATATTGTATGAATTGCATACAGGCAAATTTCCCATGATTCAGTTAGCCATTTGTGTGTATTAAAGTATATCCATGTAACTCTAATCAGTGTCCCTTTTTTGTTTTATTTTTATGTGTATGGGACTGTATCTGTGTGCAATTTATGTTCACATGTGTGCAGTTGCCCTTGGAGTCCAAAAGAGGGCATGGAATCCTCTGCAGCTAGAGTTACAGATGGTTGTTAGATGTCTGATTGGGGGTGCTGGTAACTGAACTCCAGTCCTCCGAAAGAGTAGCAAACACTCTTCACTACTGAGCAATCATTCAACACTGACTTTTTCAATATTTCTAATTTCTATATTGTTTCAGCAGTGCTATCCTTCTGCATAGTACAAATCATGAGGTTTTTTAGTCTTGTATAATGTTTGCTTTAAAAATTAAAAGACATTATAATGCTAATGCTGCAATTATATATTTATACTTAAATTGCCAGTTTCTGCAAGATAATACTTTGGAACCTGTATTTTATAGGCTGAGCTAAATTTTGAATGTGTTATTAGAATATATTACATCTAGACTTATGATTGTTAAATTTTATGATTCCATCATCATTATTCTGATTGAATTTTGATAATTATTAATTATTTTTGCATAATCATACCCATGGTAATAATAACTGTCTTGTATTTAACACCATGTGCTGGAGGCATTGCCTTGCATTGGTGAGTGTCTTTGAGGCAGCCAATTTGGCAGAATATCAGTCAGGGACAAAACTTGGTTTGCAAATGTAAAGGTTGCTTAGTATTAATATATTTACTCTATTTGATTCTTAGTTAAAGTGGAACCAAAAGCCTATAGCTTCAGATGAAGCTTTTTGCTTAACAATCAGGGCTGGAACAGGGAGGTTAGGTAAAAGATTTATTTCCAGCCTTCCTTTTTCTGGCTAGGCAGCTAGAAGCCCTTCACTGTCCTGGCTGGTTAACTCTTTGTTAACCAGAATAGAATAAAAAAAAAAAGAAAAGAGTTAAGATCCTTTAAAACAGGCAAATTAGCACAGACATATATACATTCATATACACACACTCTGGTCAGTCTCGACCTGTCTCAATCAACTTCACCAGTATTCATGCATGCTTATATGCATACACATATACCTATATACTTACATATGGATGAATGGGGCAAAACTGTCCAAATTATCACACCATCTTTCTTCCTCCCCCTTGGCCTTTTTATAGACAAAAGTTCTTAGAAAATTACCTGTTAGCTAAAATGTTACACAGAATGGGATTTACAAAAAAATGTTGATATTAAATTCGAAGTAGTGTTTTATTCTATATGCTTATTGCAAGTTCAAAGCAACATTTTCTCATGGCCTTGTCTTATCATAGTGCACTCCTGTGCCTTTATCCTTTGACCTGAATTCTTTTTCTTGAACACAAGTTTGTCCCAAGCATGTATCTCCTTTCAAGATATTTATGAAAGCCCTTTGTATATCTTATTATAGCAGCTTTTACTTACTATATGAGGAGTGGACACTTTCTATTCTTGATTCAACCCTGTTTCGGATTTGATTTGTGCTTACATAGGAATCCCCATATCTGCTGCAGGTCCTTGCCAATAGTTGGTTTTTTGACTAACCAATAAAGAGGCAGTGGCCAATGGCTAGGCAGGGATGCAGAGGCAGAATATTGAGGATTGCTGCAGACAAAACACAGAACAGGAGGAAGGAGGGAGTCCAACATAGGAGAGAAGCATAGGGTGGAGCATGCTGTAGGGAAGCAGGAGGGGTAGACAGCCAAAATGGGAGAAAAAGCAGCCCCATAGGAAGGCTGCCCAGGAGGAAACAGGATAGCAAAGATAAAATACAGATTTAGAAACTGTTACCTCAGAAGTACCATGAGGGAATGTGTGCTAGCCACATATAGGTTCATGAGTGGTCCAACTACTGAGCTAGCTTAGGACATATTAAAATATAAAGTCAGTGTACGTGTGTTTTTCTGTCCGAGATCCAGAGTATCTGGGGTGCATATGACTACCCAGTGGGAGCTCAGGGAGGTTTAAAGACTTACCACTACACTAATTTTACTACATCTTTATATTAAAACAAAAATCAACTCTTAAAATTTCCTTTCTATCATCAAATCAGGAATTCTATAAAATCATTAATTCATCTAAACAGCATTAATTCATGAATGTTTTTTTGTTTGTTCATTTGTTTGTTTGTTTTTTTATGCTGGTCTGCCGGAAATCTGCTCAGTAAGGGTGGGCTAGTGCCTAATCATTATTATATTAATTTAATAAAAACAGGAAAGATATATCAGCTGCAAGAAGCAATCCAGGGATGCAGTCTCTTTAGGAAGTGGTCTCATAGAACTCACCCAATGTAGACCATGTAAAAGTTGTGGGCCACCCACAAGATTGCCACCTGCTAGCCTTTTCCTATTCTAGATGGTTCCCTACAAACATGTCCTCATAAAATATGTTCATATCAATCGATTCATCCAATTCATAGCATACTTTACTTACACATATTATGGGACATTGGCTTGTACCTACTTCTTATTTTAAAACATTTATTTATTCTTTCTTTCTCTCTCTCTCTCTCTCTCTCTCTCTCTCTCTCTCTCTTTCTCTCTCTCTTTCTCTCTCTCTCTGTGTGTGTGCGTGTGTGTGTGTGTGTGTGTGTGTGTGTGTGTGTGTATGTGTGCATGTTCCTGGAAGCTGTGGCATACTTGCAGATGTCTGGACAACATTCAAGAATGAATTCTAACATTTGAACTTGTAAGTTCTAGGTATTGAATTAATATCATTTCCTCGGCAACAAACCCTTTTACCCAATGAGCCATTTCATCAGCCCTTTTCTTGTACATCAATGACTGATACAGAAATTATTTTTTCTCTGCCATTACATGTACATGCTTTCCTGACAATGTATACACACAATACATACTTTATGTTTTGGAAATGACAGTAATTTAAATGTTCAAGTCTGAATAAGGTGATAGATTACTAGGTAGGAATTATACCAAATTTTTCTGCCACCTTGAAAAAATATGTTAAGTCTTTCCTTTACCCTTTTCATGAGTGCTTATTTTCTACATTATTATTATTAATAATATTATTATTAATTATCATTATCATTATTTTGATTTTTATTGTGTTAGAGTGTTGTTGTTCAAAAGAAAACGTTATGCTAAAGGAGAGACTAAGAACAATGTTGTCTGAAATTATTTGATTCTTTACATGTTTCTTTGAACTTTTGAAGGTTACCTGTTTAGTTTTGCCAGTTATTTTTTAAACTTAAGCCAGACCTGCTATAACATGCATGAGAGTAGATAAGCTTGACCAATGTTTTAAAGACTATACCAAGTAACCTGTGGCTTTATTGAAAGGTGATAGAAATATAGTGAAAAAAAAACAAACCAGTAGTTCACTGAAGGTAGCTCCTTTGAGGGCTTATCTAGACATACTCCCCACTCCTCTATTTTTTATTCCTTTGTAGCTGGTGAGTAGGCTTTTCCATGTGTTCTTTCCAGGAATCTCAGCTTCATTGCAAGTCCAAAAACTTGGAGAAAAATAAACATGGAGTAAACATTGACCACGAAGTAAAAACAACCTGTCTTAAGAAAATTAATTAGCTTATGCATATATTATAGTAACAGCAATCTAATATGTTACAGTGGTTATTTGATACGTGAATCTGTCAGAAACCTTTCTATATGTGTGTTTGTAAAAGAAAAAAAGCACTAACAAGAAAAAAGGGATGAATAAAATTACCTATGTATCAAAAATAGAAAGAACAAAATTAAATAGTATATATTTCAGGTTCAATTCATTCAGTTACTCAAAATATATATTAACAGAATCTAAACATGTACTGTCAAATTTACTTTAGATAAATTTCCTTTGTTTTATTTTAGACAAAATATTTTAGGCAAAAATGTACCAGAGTTCCATTCTATCTTCTCAGCTTGAAGATTTATAATAAAACTGAATAGACCGCACCTGCCAAAATTAATAAAAGTATCTCCAGTATGAATCTCATTTGCTGGAAATTGGCTATAGTATCATTTTTAATCAATTATTTCCTGGAGAATAGAATATGTAAAGTGTCTTAGAATGAGGTCTCTTCTATATCCTGGGGAAAAAACCTGCCTTCTAATTCAGTCTTCAGTAATGAAAAGGATATGGTCACATGATTTCACTTGATCTCAAGAAGAAAACAAATGTGCATTGTAATAACAAAACTCTGTATTTTGTTGCACTTTTTATGTTATTGGTGTATGTGTGCATGTGTGTGTATGTGTGTGTTTCTGTGTGTCAGTGTGTCTGTGTGTTTTGAGGCCCACAGTACATGTTGGCTTGTACATAGGAAAGCCTGTGGTAAATAATAGGTATCTTTCCTCAGAAACTGCCACTGTATTTAATTATTATCAGCCTCTCGTTTGGATGTGAGGTACACAATTTTTGCTAAATTGCTTATCCATAAAGCTCCAGATATATTCTTCTCTGCCTCCACAACACTGGGATCACACTGTGTTTCTGTTCCTCACCTTTTACCTGTGTGCTTAGTATAGAATTCAGAATTTCATGCCTAGATAACAAACATTATATCAACTGAGCTATCTTGCTAGTAATTTCTTCTGCTTTTGATTAACCCATTGATTTGAAATAATTATTCATTGTATGAAATCTACTTACAAACAATAATGTTCAAAGAGAATTGTCAGTTTTCTTCAGTGGTCTAATCCAGGATAAGTTGTCCAGGCTCCAGCAAATGGCCCTCAATTTATGCCCATTGATTCCCATATAAGAAAATCAAATGGAGTCATTATGCATAATAAAGAAATAAATAATAAAAAGGATGTGCATGAAGTTGATAGAAGAGAATTGTAATCAATGTGCATGTCCAGATGGAATTAGAGGGGGATCTACTGAGTAGATGTGATGTAAATCTCATGTATTCATATAAGGTATTACCGAAGAATACATTTTAAAAACAAACAAATGAATTATTTGGAAATAAAAAAGCCCAGTAAGCAAATGAAATAAACATAGGTAACACCCCAGATTTCTCTTTGGTAGCACAGATTCACCTCTGTAAAGACAATTCCCAGTCCTCAGATTAATTCTCATCGCTCTGTGCATGCTGGCTTCATCTTGTAACAGGGTCTCCCCAATGGAATAACTTGAGTTGCACATGTTTCTGTGGACTGGGATTTTCTGAGGAAGAATTTATTATTTCTTTACTCTCAGTCCTTTAGATATCATCTTAATGAAGAAAATTATGAGACACCCCCCCCCAAAAAAAATCCAAGCCAACAATGGCTTGGAAGCCAATGGAACAAAAGGGGCCTCTGAATCACAATATGGAGGCATTCATTAGGAACACCTGAAATGGACTATGACATAAGGAACAAATAATCTATAGAAAACCTGGGATTAATTATTTAGTAATTTCTGGTGCTCTAATAAGTATAAACCCAAGTGGAAGTAGGATAATTTCTATTCTAGCTGTTTATCTTTTTCTACCTATTATTTACCACATGATTGAAAGAGTAAAGAAATTGAAGTGCTTATTTATTTCTTTTGATATGGAAATAAATCTGATATTTCAAATGAAGAACCCAGAGAACAAACCCATTCATTTTTAAAAGTACAGCATTATGAATAGAAATTACTACTCATAAAATTTTCTCAATATTCTACCGACTTCCAATTTCAAATTGTGTTGACTCACAGAAAGAAATTCAGACAGATGCCCGAAAAATAGGAATGAACATGTTTTAATATGTTCAAGGAATAGTGGTTATAATACAGATAATCTCAATTTAAATGTATGAAAGGAGAGCTTTCATACATTTCATACATGAGAGTGAGTGAGAATGGAAAGTTGGCAGGAATTACATTGCAAAAGGCATTGCAGGCAAGAGAATGAATATATATACATATATACATATATATGTATATATATATATATTTGTGTGTGTGTGTATATATATATATATATATATATACACATTCTTAATATACTGTTTCACCAAATTTTTCATCCATCACATTACCCTTATAATCTCCATCAAGGACACACACACACACACACACACCATTTCTATGAACTCCTGTGATAGTTCTATACATTTCTCTGCCCATCAGATGATGACATGAAGGATGTGACTCTATATACCTTTTTCAATCTCTACATCATGATGTTTAACAGATGAACATTTCTGAGGAAATCACAAACACTAAGATGAGTTAAAGGAAAGTTAAAGAATACATTTTTTAAATAATGTTTTTCTACAAATATTTTAAACATTTCCAACATATTGACTCACACAGTTTCAGTTATCCATGTAAACTCTAGTCTGAAAATATTAAGTGGAAATTTTCAGGAAGATGCAACCCATGTACTGTAAGTAACTTTCACCAAGAATATTGTTAAAGTTCTGGGTTTTTTAACTTGATCTTTGCTGTTTTAATCTTACTGCTTCTCACTTTTGTATTTCATTTTGACATAGAGGCATCCATATGAAAGATACTGTATATATAGGGCTGGGGGTTGTGTTGATTAACTTTCCAGTTGCTATGACAAAGTACTCTGATGTAACAACTTAATGAAGAAAGTGTTTGTTTTGGCTCACACTGTGAGGGAACATGGGTAGTATGGCACAGTTGCAGGAGGGTTGCCCTGGTTGCATTGCACTAGTCAAGAAGCACAGAGGTATATACTGATATTTCTTCAGCTTTCTTTATCATTATTATTCAGATCAAAGCCATAGCCTATGGAATGGCACTACTCATATTTAGGACCCATTTTGACAACTTATTTAACCTAATATATATCCCTACTAAAGGGATGCCATAAACCAGTTGAGTTGCTAAGTTCTAGTATGCCTCTGCTATTGCCTGATAACACTGTAGCATTCTCAGAGTTACTGACACATTTAGTTAATTATAACTACCAAGCCTTATGAGAGACTTACCATTAGTTGCTTGCTGTTCGTGTTCAGCGTTTATACTAGCAAGTAGTCAAACCACCCATCCACTTGTATTTTTCTGTAAATGACTGTCTTGTAGAAGAGACTTCTGTGGGATAGAAGAAAAGCTGGAGTTAGTGCCAGCTTCCACCTGAAGCCATCAGCCATACCTAGAAGTTCATTTATCTCTTTGAGTGCTCGTAAAAACTACTGTATTTTAAATGCATATACTTTAAATAATAGAGTTTAATTCAATAGAGTTCTCCAAAAATAGACTCGACAGAGATTAGACAAAAGGAATTGGTTATAAGCACTTATGAGTCATTGCTTTGACTTGTTCTACTCTCAGAAAGAAAGATGTGACCCCATTAATGACGGGTGACCAGAATGTTGTTCATGGACTATGTGAAGAACTAAAATACACTATGTTTTTTTTTTTTGCTCTGTCTTTGGTGAAGGATAAAGCTAAGCTTTGTTTTGTTAGCTGTCACTGGATCCTATTCAGGCACTAGGACAGTATTGCTAAAGGGATACCATTCTCTTCACAAAGGTGGACTCTGTTCCCTGTCTATCTAAAATACAAAGAAACAGAGATTTTCTGGTTTCCATCTGTGGCAGGAGAACTCTACCTGGGCCACCAGGGCTCCATAGCCAAATAGGGCTGGGAGAAAGATAGCCTCACAGGAGTGTGGGAAAGCCTGTGTGCACAGAGGGGCAGACATGGAATACCCAGGACACAGAGACTGAGGAGCAGGCTTCTGGTCAATTTCAGTGACTGGAGAGCTGATCCTGTGAAACAGGGCTCCATACTCAAATAGTGGCAGGAGAGAGCTAGTATACCAGGAGTGCCAACAAACCTTCAAGCACAAGCAAGATCATCATTTCTGTTCAAATTCACTGGAACAAGAGGGACCTTTGAAGAGCCATCAGGACATGGGAAACAAGGGACAGCTGGGATTAGATCCTTCTTAGCTCAGTCTGCACCCCAGAGCTGACTCTCCACCATGGCTTTTCAAACCCAAATTCCTCTCACAGAGAACTGGTCTTCAAGGAGTATTAACACCTAGGCTTGCAAAAAAGACAAGGCACATTCAGAAAGAGTAAGACCAACTAACACCAGAGATAAACAAATGGCAAAAGGCAAGGGGAAGAACACAAGAAACAGAAACCAAGACTACTTGGCATTATCAGAACCCAGGTCTCCCACCACAGGAAGCCCTGGATACCCCAACAAACCACAAAAGGAAGACTCAGACTTAAAATCACATCTCAGGAAGATGATAGAAGATTTTAAGAAAGAACGAAATAATTCCCTTAAAGAATTACAAGAGAACACATGTAAACAACTAGAAGAACTTAAAGAGAAAACACAAAAATCTCTTAAAGAATTACAGGAAAAAAAAATGAAAAGATGAAGGAAATGAACAAAACTATCCAGGAACTAAAACAGAAAAAGAAATAAATCACAAAGGGAGAATACCATGGAGTTATAAAACCTAGGCAAGAAATAAATAGTCATAGATGCAAACATCACTAACAGAATACAAGAGATACAGGAGAGAATATCAGGTGCTGAAGATACCATAGAAAACATTGAAACAACAGGCAAAGAAAATGCAAAAAACAAAAATTTCCTAATCCAAAACATCCAGGATATCCAGGATAAAATGAGAAGATAGAACCTGAGGATAATGGGTATAGAAAAGAAGGAAGATTCCTACCTTAAAGTACCAGTAAATATCTACAAGAAAATTGTAGAAGAAAACTTCCCTAACATAAAGAAAGATATGAACATAAATATACAAGAAACCTACAGAACTCTAAGTAGACTGGACCAGAAAAGAAATTCCTCCTGTCACATTATAGTTAAAACACCAAATACACAAAACAAGGAAAGAATATTAAAAGCAGTAAGGGAAAAAGGGCAAGTAACATATAAAGGCACACCTATCAGAATTACACCAGACTTCTCACCAGAGACTATGAAAGCTAGAAGATCTTGGGAAGATCTCATACAGACTCTAAGAGAACACAAATGCCAGCCCAGGCAGCTATACACAGCAAAACTCTCAATAATCTCAATAATCATAGATGGTGAAACCAAAATATTCTATAACAAATCAAAATTTGCACAGTATGTTTCCACAAACTCAGCCCTACAAAGAATAAAAGATAGAAAATGACAATGCAAGGAGGAAAACTACACCCAAGAAAAAGCAAGAGAGTAATCATTCAACAAACTCAAAAGAAGATAACCACAAAAACATAAAAACAACACTGAAAATAACAGGAAACAACAATCACTATTCTTTAATATCTCTTAACACAAACAGTCTCAATACACCAATCAAAAGACATAGACTGACAGATTGGATCCATAAACAGGACCCAGCATTTTGCTGCATCCAGGAAACACACCTCCATGTTAAAGACAAACACTACCTCAGAGTAAAGGGTTGGAAAACAATTTTCCAGGCAAATGGCCCCAAGAAAAAGGCTGGAGTAGCCATTCTAATATTGGATAAAATTGACTTTCAACCAAAAGTCATCAAAAAAAATAAGGAAGGTGACTTCATACTCATCAAAGGAAAAATCTACCAAGAAGAACTCTCAATTCTGAACATCTATGCCCCAAATGAAAGAGCTCCCACATACATAAAAGAAACTTTACTAAAGCTCAAGCACACATTGCACCTCACACAATAATAGTGGGAGACTTCAACACCCCACTATCAACAATGGACAGATCTTGGAAACATAAACTAAACAAAGACACAGTGAAACTAACAGATGGTATGAACCAAATGGATTTAACAGATATCTATAGAACATTTCATCCTACATCAAAAGAATATACCTTCTTCTCAGCACCTCATGGTACCTTCTCCAAAACTCATCATACAATTGGTCACAAAAAAATCTCAACAGATATAAGAAGATTGAAATAATCTCATGCCTCCTATCAGATCAATACGGAATAAGGCTGGTCTTAAATGGCAACAACAACAGAAAGCCCACATACACATGGAAGCTGAACAATGCTCTGCTCAATGATAACTTGGTCAAAGAAGAAATAAAGAAGGAAATTAAAGACTTCTTAGAATTTAATGAAAATGAAAGTACAAGTTAGCCAAACCTATGGGACACAATGAAAGTATTGTTAACAGGAAAACACATAGCTCTGAATGCCTCAAAAAAGAAACTGGAGAGAGCCTATACTAGCAGCTTAACACCACACCTAAAAGCTCTAGAACAAAAAGAAGCTAATATACGCAAGTGGAGTAGAAGGCAAGTAATAATCAAATTAAGGGATGAAATCTACCAAGTAGAAATGAAAAGAACTACAAAGAATCCAAAAATCAGCAGTTGGTTCTTTTAGAAAATCAACAAGATAGATAAATGCTTAGTCAGACTAACCAGAGGGCTCAAAGACAGTATAAAATTAACAAAATTGGACATGAAAAGGGAGATATAACAACAGATTGAAAAAATCGTCAGATCCTACTACAAAAGCATATACACAACAAAATTGAAAAATCTGGATGAAATGGACAAGTATCTAGACAGATGCCAAATAACAAAGTTAAGTCAGGATCAGATAAACCATCTAAACAGTCCCATAACCTCTAAAGAAATGGAAGCAGTCATTAAAAGTCTCCCAACCATTAAAAGCCAAGGACCAGATGGGTTCAGTGCAACATTTTATCAGACTTACAAAGAAGACCTTATACCAATACTCTTCAATCTATTCCACAAAATAGAAACAGAAAGAACATTACCAGATCCATTCTATGAGGCCACAGTTATACTGATACCAAAACCTCACAAAGACCCAACAATAAAAAAATAAAAAAAAAAAAAAATTCAGACCAATTTCCCCTATGACTATCAATGCAAAAATACTAAATAAAATTCTCTCAAACAGAATACAAGAATACATCAAAATGATAATTCACCATGATCAAGTAGGTTTTATCCCACGGATGCAGAGATTGTTCAATACCCAGAAATTCATCAATATAATCCACTACATAAACAAACTCAAAGAAAAAAACCACATGGTCATTTCATTAATGATAAAAAAGCATTGACAAATTTCAACATCCCTTCATGTTAAAAGTATTGGAAAGATCAGGAATTCAGGGAGCATACCAAAACATAGTAAAAACAATATGCATCAAACCAGTGGCCAACATCTAACTAAATGGAGAGAAACTTGAAGCTATCTCACTAAAATCAAGAACTAGGCAAGGCTGCCCTCTCTCTACCTATCTATTCAGTACAGTTATTGAAGTTCTAGCTAGAATAATTATACAACAGAAGGAGGTCAAAGGGCTACAAATGGGAAAGGAAGAAATCAAAATATCACTATTTGCAGATGATAGGATGGTATAATTAAGTGACCCGAAAAACTCCACCAGAGATTTGCTACTGCTGATAAACACCCTCAGCAAAGTGGCTGGATATAAGATTAACTCATGCATATCAGTAGCCATCCTGTACTCGAAGGATAAACAGGCTGAGAAAGAAATTAAGGAAATGACACCCTTCAAAACGGTCACAAACAATATAAAGTATCTTGGTGTGACTCTAACAAAATAAGTGAAAGATCTGTTGACAAGAACTTCATATCTCTGAAGAAAGAAATTGAAGAAGATCTCAGAAAATGGAAAGATCATCCATGCTCGTGGAATGGCAGGATTAATATAGTAAACATGGCCATCATACTGAAAGCAATCTACAGATTCAATACAATCTCCATCAAAATTCCAACTCAATTCTTCATAGACTTAGAAAGAGCAATTCTCAAATTCATATGGAATTTAAAAAAAACCAGATTAACAACAACTATTCTCAAAAATAAAAGGACTTTTGGGAGAATCAGCCTCCCTGTCCTCAAGCTGTACTACAGAGCAGTAGTGATAAAAACTGCATGGTATTGGTACAGTGACAGGCAGGCAGATCAGTGGAATAGACTTGAAGACCTAGAAACAAACCAACATATTTATGGTCACTTGATCTTTGACAAAGGAGCTAAAACCATGCAGTGGAAAAAAGACAGTATTTTCAACATATGGTGCTGGTTCAACTGGCAGTCTACATGTAGAAAATTACAAAATGATCTATTCCTCTTTCCCTGTACAAACCTCAAGTCCAAGTGGATCAAACCTCCACATAAAACCAGATACACTGAATCTAATAGAAGAAAAAGTGGGGGAAAGTCTCAAACACATGGGCACAAGGGAAATGTTCCTGAACAGAACACCAATGGCTTGTGCTCTAAGATCAAAAACCAACAAATGGGACCTTATGAAATTGCAAAGCCTCTGTAAGACAAAGGACACTGTAAATAGTACAAAATGGCAACCAACAGATTGGGAAAAGATCTTCACCAATCCTATGTCCGATAGAGGGCTAATATCCAATATATACAAGGAATTCAAGAAGCTAGACTCCAGAGATCCAATTAACCCTATCAAAAAATGGAGAACAGAGCTAAACAGAGAATTCTGAACTGAGGAAACTTGAATGGCCAAGAAGCAACTAAAGAAATGTTCAACATCCTTAGTCATCAGGGAAATTCAAATCAAAACTACCCTGAGATTCCACCTCACACTAGTCAGAATGGCTAAGATCAAAAACTTAGGTGACAGCAGATGTTAGCAAGGATGTGAAGAAAGAAGAACACTCTTCCATTTCTGATGGGAATGCAAGCTGATAGAACCACTTTAGAAATCATTCTGGTGGTTCCTCAGAAAATTTTAAATCAGTTTGGCAGACCCTCAGAAAAATGAACATAATTCTACCTGAGGATCCAGCTTTTCCACTCCTGGGTATATACTCAGAAGATGTTCCAGCATGTAATAAAGACACATGCTCCACTATGTTCAAAGCATCCATATTTATAATAGCCAGAAACTAGAAACAACCCTCAAGAGAGGAATGGATATAGAAATTGTATTACCTTTACACAATGGAATACTACTCAGCTATTAAAAACAATGACTTTATGAAATTCACAGGCAATTGGATGGAACTTGAAAATATCATCCTGAGCGAGGTAACACAGTCACAAAAGAATGAGCATGGTATGTACTCACTGATAAGTGGTTATTAGCCCAAAAGTTTGGAATACCCAAGGGTCACTTCACAGCAACCGTAGGGCTAAGTGTGAGGTCCCAGATGGAGGAGTTGGAGAAGGAACTAAAGGAGTTGAGGGAGGTTGCAGCCTCATGGAGGGAGTAACATTGTCAACTGACCTGACCCCTTGATGTTCCTGGAGACTAAAGAATACACATGGAGGGACCCATGGTGCTGGCCACATATGCAGCAGAGGAGGGTCTTGTTAGCCATCAGGGGGAGGAGAGGCCCTTGGGTCGGAGGGTGTTAGATGCCCCAATATAGAAGAATGCCAAGGAGGGAAAATGAGGGTGGGTAGGTGGGTCAATGAACACCCCTATAGAGGCAGGGCGAGGGGTAGGGAATACGGAGGTTCCAAAGGGGAGATCTTGAAAGGGGGAAACATTTGAAATGTAAATAAAGTATCACAAAATTAATTAATTAATGAATATTTTTTAAAAGAAATTACTCTATAATAACAGGAAGGGTAGATATAACACTATACTATAGAAATAGGAGGTAGAGAGAAACATGAAAAAGAGATGTAAAAGAAAATATAAAGTAAAATACATAGAAACTTCCTTGGTGACAGTGTTAGTTAGGGTTTTACTGTTGTCATAGACACCATTACCATGGCAACTTCTACAAGGACAACATTTAATTGGGGCTAGTTTACAGATTTAGAGATTCAGTCCATTAGCCTCAAGTGGAGCATGCAGGCAGGCACAATGTAGGAGGAGCTGAGAGGTCTATTATCTTCACCTACAGAGCTCTAAGAGAAGACTGACTTCCAGCTAGGATAGGGTATGAAAGTCCACACCCACAAAGACACACTTACTCCAACAAGGCCACACCTCCAAATAGTGCCACTCCCCGACCCAAGCATATACAAACTATCACAATGACTAAAACTCTCCTTGCCCCCTCCTTTTTGTACCCCTTGCACTTATTCTTTATTCTAAGAGCGTTCGTGATCTCTCAGTATTTTCCAGGATGGAACAGCTGTGATGTAAAAGTTGGTTTGTGATTTCTAATAGGTTATTTTTAAAAATAGAATAATCCTATCTGCTTTTCTCATTTGTTGATAATAGAGTACAACACTTCTCAAACAGAAAGTATTAAGTTGAGTGTTTTCAATTTCCTCTCCTTGAATTTAATATTTGCTTCCTTGGAACCTGAAAGCTTTATATTATCTTTTCAATCTGAGAAAATACATTATTCAGACTTGCCAATGTTCTTCTAATTAGCATTTTAGTAACTTTTAACTGATGACTTTGTAGAGAAAGAGGTGCCTGAGTTAAACATAATGATTTGGTATCAAACACTGGTTTAGTATTTCTAGACATTTAGCTTTCATTAGTACATTAGAAATTAAAGATTCATTTTATAAGATCAAAATGGGATGGATTTTACAGGATTTTACAAATGAAGAATCCATGACCTACATTCAATGGCTGGAGAAGAGAGGGGGAAACTGGAGCATAGCTAGTCATGGACAAACAGAGACTGCCTGCTCCTTGCCCAACACCTCTAGATTCAGTTTTGTCATCTGAATATCAAAAAGATGAACCAATATAGTAAAGGACACATGTGCAGGGAATATCTTCTAGCAGAAACTTGACACTTGCAGGTAAGAATACATAATGCAAATATGAGCTCTTGGGTGGTGTTTTAGAGAACACTGACTTCAGAACGAGATCCTCCAGCTCTTTAGTTATTACGTTATTTGGATATTATAAATCTTGTTCCCCTCAGGGAATTTATTAGCCTGGGAGAATCCATAATCAAAGAAAAGGTTTCTACATCCTCAATAATTACATATTTCTAATAGTACACTACAATAATTTTAAATATTTTTATTAGAGTATATCATTTATGCATAATCAGTTTGCTATAAATTTGCATATATGCACATAATGCATTTGGGTAGTAATCACCACTATCATCCTCTCTTGCCCCCCCTTCGCATATCCACTTATTCTTCTCTCCTTAACATCCAATGTGAAGTCTGTCATGGAATCAGCCTGTGTCATCCCTCTCATTACTCAGAAATAAGATAAGAGAGAAGACAGGAAATAGGACAAAGGCCAGGGTATATTCCTCCAGCAAGGCTGTATATCCTAAACATTCCATAACCCACAAACTGGGGATCAAGGATTAAAATTCATAAGCCTAATGGGAACATGTCTCATTCAAAACAACACATTGAGGTTTATTTTTCATTACATATGTTTGTATAATTTTATGGTAAGGAAAAGTTCCTTTGGATGTTTATCACGCATTTATATTACAAATTATAATTGAACGCCCTGCAAATTACAAAATTTACAAAAAAATGTTAAAATTTTGTATACATATATACTGTTTTATCTATGGATAAATATCACAGTTTTAAGACTAGCCCAAACATGTCCTAAATATGACACTATCAGAGTCTTTCTCTTCTCTATAGTTCAGAGGATAATAGATGCATGTTCTTGCTTTTGCTCATATTACAATGCAAAATAAATAGATCTGCACTTCACAATTTGTTTGGAATAACCAACATATACATATGTATTCATTCAGTAAATGCTTTCAGAACAAACAAACAAACAAACAAACATTTTTAATCACTCCTCCAAAAAAACAAAGGTTGAGAGCATGCTGGAAGGATCCATATTTATGAAGTGAACTCTAAAGAATTAGCATTTGTACCCATCTGGTAGCCACTCAGAAGGCTCTCTGCCTAAGCATTCCTATTCTTTTCCACTTCTGTGTGGAATTGGTACTTGTCATAATGGCCCCAGGCAAGTTGCCATAATGACCTTAACATATGGTATATGAAGAGTGTCGACCCTGGCAAGGCAGTAGTATTTACATCAGCAAGAGAAGAAAGGAGCACATGCTTATGCTAACAAGTAGGAACCAGTTCAAAAGTAGTGAAAATGAATTTCTGTATTCTGTAAAACTTACACTTCTAGCATTGCTTCTTCCATAAACTTCTGCCTTTTCTACTTTACTTCTAATCAGATCTTTTGCTTTTAAAACAGGATGTAAGTTTTGCCTAGGGGAGTTATCTGACATAGTATAATTTTAGTAAACTGATCTGATGAGATATAAAGGAAGACTTTTTAAAGGTTCCATGAGCCATTTACACATAGTGAACACAGCGGAGACTAACAAGTAAGAAATGTTCAATGATACAAACGTAAACTATTGCTGCTAATAATGAGACAAAATGTGATACTTTTGTGTAAGTTTTTTTTTAAATTACTTTTATTTTCATTTAGTTAAACCACTATAATATTTTAAATGTTTGAAAAACTGGTATGGATACAGAAAGATCAAAGGAAATGTTGACAGGGACCCTGTAAGCCCTGTATAACTCTTAAAATAAACGTAGACAGCTACTGCTTTGTTATATATGGAAGAAATGTCCCAATTCCAAGATCTTGTTTTTTCTTTTAATTTTTCAATCTTGACAATTTCATGTATCTGTACATTGTGTTTAATCATATCCATCTACTACTACCTCCTCTAACTACTCTTACTTTCTCTGTTCCATCTCCCTCCCAACTTCATGCTTTTTTCTGTTTATTCAAAATACTCCATTCATTATTTTTTGCCAAGGACCAGCCTGTCAATGGAGAGATGTTCTGAGAGAAGAGGTATCTGAGTGTGGCAAACAAAATGACTAGAAGTCAAATCACGGACCCAAGCTGACAATCTGTGCTCTGCTTTCTATTCTAAGAGTTCTCTCTGTCCATGCCCTGCTTGTGTGCATTTGTGTATGTGTGTGTGTGTGTGTGTGTGTGTGTGTGTGTCTGTTCTCTAAGCAGTTTTGTTTTCTTGTCCTAAAAATTCTCTGGATAGCTCATCTCCTATAGAATGCAAATCCAGTCTTTTGTTTTACATATCAATCCCGTCATTTACTCCAGGTTTTCCTTTTCATTATCTTATGAATAATCATCCCATGACCCTAGGCCTATGATTCTTAAGAGACAGCAAGCATACCTTTTTTTTTTTCTTAACTTTGCTAAATAAATTAGAGATCTGTGTGGCTTTGTAAGAACAGACAATAAGCTAGTGGGGTGGGACCCTGCCCTAAAATTACCGTTTCTACCACACCTGGCTCTAAAGTTGACCTATCCTAGACTCACCTTGATCTCAGTAATCTGCCTGTCTTTATATCTTTCTGAAAAGCTGGCTCATAGTGTACCTGCCTTTGTTCCTTTAGATTTGTGAAGCTCTCATAATTCATATTTCATCCTTATATTTTCCATTGTTGAGAAATTATATATGTATATATATATATCATGTATTTAGAGCTCTTTCCCACAGCTTTAAGGGCTGTCCTGAAGTCCCAGTATGTACCAGTTTGCAGAGACATAGCCACATCCTGTACTCCTGGTTTCCTGCTGTTTCTAATTCTTATGGAGTCATTAACCTTAACAGGAAAGACTTTCCTCAGAAAAATGTGAAATATGTGCATTATTATACAAACAAGCCATATGCCTACAGCAGTCATTCACACTCTTGGAGGCTCACACCAGGGCCTTGTCTCAGGGGCAGGAACCATGTCATTCTGTCCCTCCAAGACCACACCAGGCTCAGCAGTTTCTCTTTTCCAAACTTTCCCTAGGTCTTCCCTGCCTCTCTCCAAACTGAGCTCTAGGCTCTTTCTTACTTTCTCTTTATGCAACAGTGAACAAGTAAACAAAAGATTAATGAAAGATAAAAGAAATTAAAGAATTTACCAGCATAGTCACCCAAATGTTTGCTGAGCAAGAAGGTCAACAACAAATTTATAAAAGTACAGGGGAAAAAATCCCAGGGTACTTCAAATATATACAAAGAACTACAGGCAATTGAATAAATCTGGGAGCAGGAATTGTCAACCTACCCAAGGAAGAGCACATTAATTTGTTATCCACTGATACCATATCGTGTTCTAGCTTTCTACTAGAGTGTCTGGAATATTATCAGTAGGCTGCTCAGGGGAGGCAGAAGGAAGTCTAAAATGGGAGTCCACAGGCTTAGTTTTCCTTTAGCACCGGAAAGGGAAACAGCAGAATACTATATAGTTCCTGATCGCCTCTCTGGGTACCCTGGTGCTGCTGGTATACCCCTGGGAGTCAGAAACAGTAATTCATGGTATACCTTTCCACTACTGGATTCTGTGGGCCAGGCAGTGAGGGGAAGCAGAGCCTAGTACAAGTGGAACAATCTGATTGGGAGTGAGAATCAGAGAGACTGGAAGGGAGAAAGCGTTCCTCTGGAGTCTTAGGCACTGCTGTTTAGTCAAAGTCCTTCCTGGAGGCAATCTCTAATGAAGCAGTTCTCTGAGATTGTCCTTGTTGTTCATACTGTATTATTTGATGTTAGATACAAATGAATACACTTTTTTCGTGGTGAACCAGGCATTAAATGGAAAGAATACCCAGGAAGGGAAGCCCATTGATTGAAAAAGTTATCTAAGATACCTCATTAGTATGGAGAAAAACTCCAGGTGTTATGCTATCTAATTCAGTGCCCATGGTCCTCAGTGGAGTGTTGTGGTTTTGTGTCCAGAGCAGAAAAACAGACAGACAAGAATCAGTTCCACTCCTACCTGTCTCTCAGATCTGTAAGATTCCTTGGATCTGAGTTCACTCAACCTTGCCAGTTCTAATATCTGTCTGGTAACATGGCCGTACATGCCTAACACACTGCCACATGGTCAGTCATGAGTATATTATGGTCTCAACAGCTATATATAAGAACAAATATATATATATATATATATGGTTTAGAGGGAGAAAAGGGATTGGAGAAACATTATAATTAAATTACAATAAAATAATCTTTTATTTTAAAACATTCATAAAATTGAGTTTACATATAAAAATTGGATAATACAAATTGAACAAGAAAGAATCTCTCTCTCTTTCTCTTTGCTTTACACCCACACCCACCCACCCCACACACACCCACCCACACACACACACAGAGACACCATAAAAAAATCCATAAAATCAGAAACCGTACAACAAAATACCAGTAAGAAAAAATCTCTCTAATCCTCTCCTTCTAGTTTATGTTAATCAGTGATAGTTCCTGTCCAAGTAGGCATTGGTGAAACATAAATAACCAAATTTTTCAAAACCTCAAGTAGAGGACTTAGGGGTACTCAGCTGTGGGTGGGTAATCTACATTATGACCTCACTTCTTTTTGTAAAGGAAAAGTTCAAATTAGTCAAATTTGGAGAATACATTTCCTCAAAAATCTCATTAGATATATCTAAGATTTAAAAATTATGATTTAAAAATAAATTAAAAGTGTTAGACAAGAATCTGCTTAAAAGCTCTTGGGAATCTTCTAGGCTGCTCATATAGCTGTTGACAGAGGAATGAACTGAGTCCAGTAACTTTTACTCTAGTGAGGAGAAACATTCATGCACATGTACAGGACTCATTATCTGGATATACAAGCTTGAGATAATTTTAGTTTAATAAAAGTTAGGAAAAAAGCAAAAACTTTAGACAGTTTTAAGATATTAAGAGAAGCAATGACTGTGTGATCTTGATGTACTAAGATGGTACTATTTCTCATGAAGACATTTAATTCATAGAGGTATAAGAAGGTAAGAGAGATGACTCTAGTAGAGGATTCAGTTTCGGTTCCCAGTATCCATGTGGTGACTCATAACCATCTACAATTCTAGCTTTAGTCAATCTGATACATTCTTCTGGCATTTCTGGGCATGAGACATTTGTGTTTTACATATATATATACATGAAGGCAAGCAGTCACATAAAGGTCTAAATATAATAATTGTGGAGTGGTATTAGTCTTAGAACTTTAACTATAAGGTTGAAAATAGTCCCCTGTCTCGAAAAACCAAACCAAAACAAACAAACAAAAAAAAGATTGAAGATAGTCAATAACTTGATTCATTATTGACATTTTTATCATTCTATGCAATCAATGAATATAACAGTAAATACATAATGTATCTTGCACAATTGGAGCACTGAAGGATATCAATTATTTACAGTAGTATACAGTGTCTTTGAGCACACAGCTGGCATCAACCTGTTGCTTTGTACATTCTTACCTTTATCTGTATTGCTACCTTATTTTCCAAGTCTATGCTATTTATTGAGTCCTCTTGGATGTGGTAATAGAAATATTGTAAGTGGCTCAACTATTGGCTGTGATATTGCTAATAGAAGTTAAAAGAATATACATAAGTGGAATCTATTGACTGTGACCTAATTACCCTCATAATACTCTGCTGTGGCTTAGATCTTGTATTGCAAACACTCATAGGACCTATTTCAGAAGAAATGATTAAACAGTTTTTATAAATGTAAAAATCAATAAAATTTGAATACTTTTCCTCAAGAGATAATTTAAAGGTAGTAAAAAAATCTCGCATTGAAGAGGGAGTATGTAAATGGAACAACTGGATAAAAGTAGCCTTGCATGGAGTGTTTGAGGTTGGGATGGGAAGAATCGCAGAATGAGTAGAGATGATATAAAGACAGTGATTTGAAACTATTATAAAGAATTATAAATAACGTAATTAGGAATATTGCTTGGATGTAGACAATAATCAGCCTCTGTAAATTTGTATTATGTGTTTCTCTACAGACATAGAAAGGTGAAAAGGTGGATGCATGTGCAAGTAAAGGTTAGAGGGTAACCTGGAATGTACTCTTGCAGGCCTTCAGCCTTGTGTTTTGGATTTTCTTTCAGACTTTATTTTTGGTTATTTTTGACACAGAAACTTTCCTTTGATTAGAATAATGATACATAAATAAAAGGTAGATGATAGATAGATAGATAGATAGATAGATAGAAGTGATTCATATAGATGCTATGTATATAAGTATATGTTTCTATTATCTACATTATTTTCATGAAAAATTATTATTATTTTGCATCTACTTCTTGTAAAAAACAACATTTATTCTTACAATTCATACAGAGAATTTGCCTATTCAAATCCTACTCACAACCCAAAAGACCTCAGCAAGATGCCCGGTTTTGCTGACCTCAGTGAGTCTAGTAAGCCCCCATCCATCACTGATTTGTTAGCTTTAAACTGCTGTAACAAATAATAAATGTTTCTACAAAAACCAGTCATGAATATACAAGATCTAAATCCATATGAGGTCAATTTGTTTCAAGAAGCAGAATTCCTGGCAACATCCTTCCTGGAGATTCCCTTTCATTTGTGAAAAGCTTGTGACTCAGAGCTGAAACTGTCCAGTTCTATTTATAACAAATAAATATTTCATCTGAGATGTACAACACTCACATCTTGAAGACATTAAAATTAATTTAAAACATTAATGCATGATAATAAAAATACAGATTCATGTCAAGGTTAAAGTCATGAGGAAAGCCATGCTCAGGTCTTGGCTCCTGTCACCAAGAATATAACCCTTTCTGGGGATGCTCTACCCTGATATTTTCCAAACTCAAAGGTATTCAGATCCAGTAGACACAAATGTATAAAAGGAAATTTTTCCTTGAGATTCTGAGCTATTTAGGATGGTATTTCAGAGAAAGAAAATAGATGCCTTGTTGGGAAAGTGCTGTGAGAAATGAGAATCTTCTCAGTTAATTATTTTGATGTCTTCTGAATTTAGTTAAGAAAAGTTACTAAGCAAATTAGTCACATTGGCTTCCAAAAATGCTACCCTGTATTGAACATTTAGTGCAAGCAACATGAATCTTTCATTCATTGGCCCTCTTTGTAGGTATCAGAAGGATGTTCAGTTTCATTCAGAGTTAGATTTCTACAAGCAGTTAAATGCCAGTGTACAAAACCGAGTCATTGTGATCCTGAAGTGACAGCTGTGGACTTCATAACTTTCTGTGCTGTCACACTCATAGAATTATTGCATTTTAACATTTTTTATGAACTATTATTAGATTTGTTTCCCAAAGGTTTTTAAGCACACTGATTTTTAAACCATGGACCTTATACTGTAAATGCATGTTTTATGTCAGCTATGGTGGAAACACATAAAGCCTGAAAATTTGCTTTTCTGTCTTGTTCTCGAGTGATATCTATGTGATTTTTCCTTCAGACACACTTTCAGGATACACTGTTTTATACCTGGTCTTCCTCCTAGATTGTGTGTGTGTGTGTGTGTGTGTGTGTGTGTGTGTGTGTGTTTTGAGTGCATGAGTAAGCAGGAATGTGTGTGTGTGTGTGGAATTTAGATGTCAATATTAAATAGCTTCCTAAATTATTCTCCACCATAATTTTTTTTGAACAGTGTCTTTCCCTGAACCCATTATACAGCAGTTTGACCAGACTAGATAACCAGTGAACCACAGACTACTTCCTGTCTCTGCCACCTCAGTGGTAGTACTACTACAGGTACTCATTGGCACAACTTGCATTAATGTGTTTTCTGTGGATAGAAATATGTTTTCTCATTCTTAGCTAGAAATCACTTCACTTCCTAAGCTCCTCCCAGTACCAGAATCTCTCCCTTGACTTGTGAAAACAAGAGACTGAGCATCCACATTTTATTCTTAATTAATACTATATGTATTACATTTTGCCTTTTTTTTACCACTTGCATATAGATAAAATGTTCCACATGATATAATATTTGGATTATTTGTTCAAAGTAGAAGAACTCACATTGGTATAAATTTGTGTTGAAGAACTAGATGTTAAGTGTTTGAAACTGTGTAGTGAGCATACTGTCTTATATTCATATAGTGAACAATGTCTGAGAAACAGTCCATTGATGTTATTAAAATATTGTTATATTTTAATAAATCCTTCTTAGACACTGAGGATTAAATGATATAAAAATTATTCCTGTTATTAAATTTAATTTTCTGTGTTAATACACATAAAAATATAAGAATAGTTTAACCCTTAGAATATAGGTGTCAGTAGTGACAGATTTGATTTCTAGGCTCCCTGTCTTACCTGGAGGGTAGATCCTTTTTCCTACTACCTCAACTGGTTTCTGCAAACTTCTAGTCCTGCAGTGTCCACTGGAACCTCAGAACTCACAAACCAATACCAGGAGAAAAACTACTGGCATGAAAGCCCCAATCTCCCAGGAAACCTAAGCAAACTGGAGCTGAGGATCAGGGTTTAAGCTGATCCATGAGTTCTTTTAGACTTGGATGCCTAGTTGCAGTGTATTTTCAGGTAAAGTCACACCAAACGGCTTAATGTTGAGGTGTTCTCTAAACCTACTGGAACCACCATATTATCTGATCTTTTAGGAGTTCTGGATACATGTTCTTCTCAGATCCTGTAGATGAGACACCTGGATTCACAGTGATTGCTGGTCCTGTGGGAGCTATAGATACTCTCTCTGATCTCAGAGCTTAATTTGGTCCTGTGGCTCTGACCATTGCTTTCAGATAGTATTTGGTTTCCACTGGGCATATTGTCCACTTGGAACCCTCAAGACACAGGGACTGAGGAGTGGCCTTCTGGTTTCCTTCTGCAGTGGGGAGCTGATCCTGTGACACAGGGCTCCATAATCAAATAGTGCCAGGAGAGAGCTGATCTCCAAAGAGTGCTGACACAACTTCAAGCACAGGCAAGACCACAACTTCTGTTCAAATTCTTGGATCAAGAGGGATCCTTGCAGAGCCATTAGGACTCAGGAACCAAGGAACAGCTGGGGTCTCCCAGAACTGTCCTCAGAAGCATGGAAAGACATCATGATATAAAATGAAATAAGCCAGATTCAGAATGGCAAATTATTGATTTTCTTTGCATGTATAATCTAGATTATTAAATATTTCTTATGTATATGTGTGAAGGGGCATTTATGTGTTCAAATTGTGTGAGATGAGTATGTGTGAATATATATGCAAGCATATGCATTTGAAAACCAGACAGTGGTGGTTTGAATGAGCCATATATGACTTTCATAAGTTCATCAGCTTCAGTTCTTGATCCTTAGTTTGTGAACTGTTTAGGAAAGATTTGATGGTTTAGACTTTTTGGAAGAGGTATATCACTGAGGTAGGCTTTTAGATTTCAAGAGCCCACACCATACCCCCATTCTTCCTGCTGTTGTGGATCAGGAAGTAAGCTTACCTTTACTGTTGCTATCAAATGCTGACTTTCTTGCCACCAAACACTGAATAACCCCTGTAAAATGTTAAGAAAGACCCAAATGATTATATATATATATATAATTGCCTTGGTTATAGTGATCCTTCACAACAATAGAATAGTAACTAAAATAAAGAGTTTGTCTCTGAGTGTAGTTGCTAGTCATTTTTCCACCTTAATTTAATCTACAGCCTCTTATTGTACTTGGACCTTACCAGTTGATAAGACAGACTGGTCAGTGACACCAGACATTAACCAGTCCCTGCTATGCCTTCCCTTCAGTTGCAGACTTACAGTCACCCACAGTTGTACAGGCTTTTGGGCACTGTGTATCTGAACCACTTCCAATCAGCCATAGACTTAATAGGCTTCCACTGTTGTACTGTGTATTTATGCACTGGTCATCTGAAACCTGGTCTCATGCTTGTGCAGGAACTACTTTCCAAATAATCCATCTTCCCAAACCCTGCATCTCAGGTTTTATATATCGTCTAAAACAAGATAAAGAACCAAAGATGGTGAATATGTCAGGTAGGTGGGGAAACTTAAGAGAAAAGATGAGAGAGAAATGGTTTCTGGGACTTTCTAGCTCAGCAGGTCAGAGTACCTTATTTTGAGTATCCTATTCCAAGCCATAAAAACTACTGCATTATTTATCAGTTGTCTTCACACACTAGCTAGATCAGAAGAAGTCAGCTGTGTTTTATTATAAATATGGAGGATAACCTTATTTTAAAAAGGACAGTGTATTCAAATCATCTCACTTCTGCAACCAGCAGGGTTCATTTACATTTCAATAAATTATTGCAGAGTTCATATTAGGGACTGGAAAATTCCATGTTCATTGCATTTTCTGGCATGACTATGCAACCAGATTTGAGGTGTCTTATATGAGCATGTGTTTTATGCCCATTTTATTAGTTTGTTGGAAACAAAGTGAGTTTCCCTCCTTTTCCTGTACCTCCCTCCTACTTTATAGCTTCTTAATGCTATGTTCTCTCTCTAGATAAATGTTCAATTGGAGATATCCTAGCCAACAACAGCTCATGAGCTCCATGTGGAACAACTAACAACTGAGGTAGAGGCTATAAGGGAGGGTGGACAAGGAAAAGGGATTACTAAGTAATCCCAGAATACAGCCATGGTTGATGGACTAAGCAATGCATATGGGCTGTTTGATTTATTAGGAGAAAGATGCCAAGAAATTGTTGATCATTCGGTTTAGTTCAAAGAGAGAAGAATAAACCATCTACATGATGGGTAAAATAGAAGAAAATTAAAAATTATTCCTGCTAGAAAGAGATATATCTTCCCAGGCTCTCTCTGTACATTCCATGAAAAATAATAAGTATTCTTATAAACGTTATGTGAGTTTTGGAAAGCATCTCAAGATTCAATGCTAAAATAAAACATGGTCTGGACTGTATGTAAACAATTAGAACTTGCAATAAACAATTAGATACTTTGAAAAATAATAGCATCTTAGTAAATTCTGTACATTATTTTTTTAATTTAAGTTGGAATTGGTTCAAAACCATAATGAAAAATAAAAACTTCTGAGAATCTTTATGCTGAAAGCTATAAGAGAAGCCAAAAATGATATGAAAATGAAATCCATTTGTGCATGTTTTTCAACAATCTCTACATCTTAAAGGTGTCATATTATACAAATGTATCTGCAAATTTACAAACGTTACAAAATTTCCCAAGAAGTTAATACAGATATGTTGTTTCTAAAATATATATTGAAAATAAAGCAAGAAAACAAACGCCCTAAAACTACATATACTATAATCATCCATTTTCTGTTTCCACTCAAGTTTCTACAAATTTATTGGCTTAAGATTACCCTTATAAGGAAGGAGACTTCCGGTTTCCATCTGTGGCAGGAAACCTCTGCCTGGGCCACCAGGTCTCCATAGCCAAATAGCACTGGGAGAAAGCTAGCCTCCCAGAAGTGTGGAAAAGCCTGTGAGAGGAGATAAGAGGACTAACACTGCTCAGCAGGACTCGCCTAGAATCCTTAGGAAACAGGGACAGAGGAATAGCCTGGAAGAAGGAGACTTCTAATTTCCATCTGTGGTATGAGAACTCTGCCTGGGCCATCAGGGCTCCATAGCCCAATAGTGCTGGGAGAAAGATAGCCTCCCAGAACTGTGGTCAAGCTTGTCTGCTCAGATGAACCCACCTGGAATACCCAGGGCACAGAGACTTAAAAGCAGGCTTCTGGATTCTTTTGGTTACCAGGGAGCAGATCCTGTGACACAGGGCTCCATACTCAAATAGTGTGAGGAGAGAGTTGGTATCCCATGTATGCAGACACACCTTCAAGCACAGGAAAGACCATCACTTCTTTGCAAATTCACTGGACCAAGAGAGACCCTTGCAGAGCTATTAGGACACAGGAAACAAGGAACAGCTAGGGACTAAATTCTTCTGGATTCTGTCTACACCCCAGAGCTGACCCTGTACCACAGCTCTCTAAACCCAAACCAAGGAGTACTGACACCTAGGTTTGCAGGAAAGACAAGCCAGAGTCAGAGAGCGTAAGACCAGCTAACACCAGATACAGCAAGATAGAGAACTGCAAGGGAAAGAACATAAAGAACAGAAACCAAGACTACTTGGCATCATTAGAACCCAGCTCTCCCACCATAGCAAGCCCTGGATAGCTCAACACACCAGAAAAGCAAGACTAAGAATTAAAACCATATCTCATATTTATGATAGAAGATTTCAAGAAGGAAATAAATGCCTTCCTTTAAAAAACTACAAAAGAACACAGATAGAACAAATAGAAGCCCTTAAAGAGGACACACAAAAATCCCTTTAAAAATTACAGGAAAACACAATCAAATGGACGAAGGAAATGAGCAAAACCATCCAGGAAGTAAAAATAGAAATAGGAACAATAAAGAAATCGCAAAGGGGGACAACCATGGAGTTAGAAAACCTAGGAAAGAAATCAAGAGTCATATATGCAAGTGTCATCAACAGAATACAAGAGATAGAAGAAAGAATCTAAGGTGAGGAAGATACCATAGAAAAGATTGACACAAAACTCAAAGAAAACTCAAAATGCAAAAAGCTCCTAACCCAAAACATCCAGGATATCCAGGAAATAAGAAGAAGACAGAACCTGAGGATAATAGCTATAGAAGAGAGTGACGATTCCCAGCTTAAAGGACCAGTAAATATCTTCAACAAAATTATAAAAGAAAACTTCCCTAATATAAAGAAAGATATGAACATAAATATATAAGAAACCTACAGAACTCTAAGTAGACTGGACCAGAAAAGAAATTCCTCCTGTCACATTATAGTTAAAACACCAAATACACAAAATAAGGAAAGAATATTAAAAGCAGTAAGGGAAAAAGGGCAAGTAACATATAAAGGCAGACCTATCATAATTACACCGGACTTTTCACCAGAGATGATGAAAGCTAGAAGAACCTGGGCAGATCTCATGCAAACCTTAAGACATCACAAATGCCAGCCCAGGATGTTATACCCAACAAAATTCTCAATAATCATAGATGGTCAAACCAAAATATTCTATGACAAATCCAAATTTGCACAGTATGTTTCCATAAACCCAGCCTTACAAAGAATAATAGATGGACAACGTAACTCAAGGAGGGAAACTACACCCTAGAAAAAGCAAGAAAGTAACCATTCAACAAACTCAAAAGAAGATAACCACACAAATGTAAGAATAACATTAAAAATATCAGTAATATTCTTAATATCTCTTAACATCAATGGAATAAATTCCCTTTTTAGACATAGACTGACAGACTGGATCCATAAACAGGACCTAGCACTTTGCTGCATCCAGGAAAGGAACCTCCATGTTAAAGACAAGTACTACCTTAGAGTAAAGGGATAGAAACAAATTTTCCAGGTAAATGGCACCAAAAAACAGACTAGAATAGCTATTCTAATATCAGATAAAATCTACTTTCAACCAAAAGTCATCAAAAATAATAAGGAAGGACACTTCATACTCATCAAAGGAAAAATGCACCAAGAAGAACTCACAATTCAGAACATCTATACCCCGAATGCAAGGGCACTCACATTCAAAAAGAAACTTTACTAAAGCACAAAGCACACATTGCACCAAGGATTCAGGAATGGTTCAATACCTAGAAACAATCAATGTAATCCACTACATAAACAAATTCAAAGACAAAAACACATGGTCATTACATTAGATGCTGAAAAAGCATTTAACAAAATTCAACATCCCTTCATGATAAATGGCTTGGAAAGATCAAGAGGTCAAGGACGGTACCTAAACATAGTAAAAGCAATATACAGCAAACCAGTGACCAACATCAAACTAAATGGTGATATACAATAATAGACTTCAACACCCCACTATCATCAAGGGACAGATCTTTGATACACAAACTAAATAGAGACACAGGGAAACTAACAGATGTTATGAACCAAATGGATTTAACAGATATCTATAGAACATTTCATCTTAAGTCAAAAGAATATACCATCTTCTCAGCACCTCATGGTACCTTCTCGAAAATTGATCATATAATTGGTCAAAAAACGAACTTCAAGAGAAAAAAGGAGATTGAAATAATCACAAGCCGACTACCAGATCACTAAGAAAAAGGCTTGTCTTCAATGGCATCAACAACAACAGAAAAGCCCATATTCATATGGAAGCAGAACAACACTCTATTCAATGATAACTTGATCAAGGAAGAAATAAAGAAAGAAATTAAAGACTTCCTAGAATTAAAATGAAAGTACAACATACAAAAACCTATGAGACACAATGAAAGCAGTATTAAGAGGAAAATGTATAGCTCTGAGTGCCTCCAAAAAGAAACTGGAGAGAGCATATACAAGCAGCTTAACAGCACACCTGAGAGCTCTAGAACAAAAAGCAGCTAATACACCCAAGAGGATTAGAAGGCAGGACATAATAAAATTAAGAGCTGAAAACAACCAAGTAGAAACTAAAAGAACTGTACAAAGAATCAACAAAATCAGGGGCTGGTTCGTTGAGAAAATTAACCTGAGAGATAAATCCTTACTCAAACTAACGAGAGGGCATAGAAACAGTACGCAAATTAAAATTAGAAATGAGAAGGGAGATATAACAACAGATTCTGAGGAAATTAAAAACTCATCAGATCCTAATACAAAATCCTACATGCAACAAAATTGGAAAATCTGGAGGAAATGGGGAAGTTTCTAAACAGATACCGAATACCAAAGTTAAGTCAGGATCAGATAAACCATTTAAATAATCCCAGGAGCCCTAAAGAAATAGAAGCAGTCATTAAAAGTCTCCCAAACAAAAAAAGTCCAGGACCAGATGGGTTCAGTGCAGAATTCTATCAGCCCTTAAAAGAAGACCTAATCCCAATACTCTTCAATCTATTCCACAAAATAGGAACAGAAGGAACACTATCCAATTCATTCTTTGAGGCCACAGTTACACTGATAACAAAGCCCCACAAAGACCCAACAAAGAAAGAAAACTTCAGGTCAATATCCCTTATGAATATTGATTCAAAAATACTCAATAAAATTCTCACAAAACAAATCCAAGAACACATCAAAATAGTCATCCACCATGATCAAGTAGGCTTCATCCAAGGATGCAGGAACGGTTCAATACCTAGAAACCATCAATGTAATCCACTACATGAACAAACTCAAAGACAAAAACTCATGGTCATTACATTAGATGCTGAAAAAGCATTTGACAAAATTCAACATCCCTTCATGATAAATGTCTTGGAAAGATCAAGAAGTCAAGGACTGTACCTAAACATAGTAAAAGCAGTATACAGCAAACCAGTGACCAACATCAAACTAAATGGTAATATACTCCAAGCAATCCCACTAAAATCAGGAACTAGGCAAGGCTGCCCTCTCTCTCCCTATCTATTCAATATAGTACTTAAGTTCTAGCTAGAGCAATCAGACAACAAAAAGAAGCCAAAGGGATATAGAGTGGAAAGGAAGAAATCAAAATATCACTATTTGCAGGTGATATGATGGTATACTTAAGAGACCCAAAAAACTCCAGCAGAGATCTGCTACAGCTGATAAACACCTTCAGCAAAGTGGCCGGATACAAAATTAACTCAAGCAAATCAGTATCCTTCCTAAACTTGATGTATAAACAGACTGAGAATGAAATTAGGGAAATGAGCCCCTTCACAATTGTCACAAACAATATAAAGTATCTTGGTATGATTCTAACCAAACAAGTGAAAGATCTGTATGACAAGAACTTTAAGTCTCTGAAGAAGGAAATTGAAAAACTCCGAAGTTGGAAAGATCTCCCATGCTCATGGATTGGCATTATTAAACTAGTTAAAATGGCCATCCTGCCAAATGCAATCTACAGATTCAATACAATCCCCCCAAAATTCCAACTCAATTCTTCATAGTCTTAAAAAGAGCAATTCTCAAATTCATACAGAATAACAAATAAAAAGCCAGAATAGCAAAAACTATTCTCAACAATAAAAGAACTTCTGAGGGAATCACCTTAACTGTCCTCAAGATGTAAAACAGAGCAGTAGTTTTAAAAACTGCATGATATTTGTACAGTGACAGGTAGGTAGATCAATGGAATAGAATTGAAGACCCAGAATTGAACACAAACATTTATGGTCACTTGATCTTTGCCAAAGGAGCTAAAACCATCCAGTGGAAAAAAGGGCTGCATTTTCAACAAATGGTGCTGGATCAACTGGTGTGTACATGTAGAAGAATGGGAATTGATCCATTCCTATCTCCCTGTACAAAGCTCAAGTCCAAGTGGATCAAGAACCCCCACATAAAACCAGATACAATTTCTAATAATAATGAAAGTGGGGAAAAGTCTGGAACACATGGGCACAGGGGAAGTTCCTGAACAGAACACCAATGGCTTATGCTCTAAGATCAAGAATCGACAAATGGGTCCTTATGAAATTACAAAGTTTCTGTAAGGCGAAGGACACTGTAAATAGGACAAAACAGCAACAAACAGACTATGAAAATACTTTTACCAATCCTACATCTGATAGAGGGCTAATATCCAATATATGAGAGGAATTCAAGAAGTTAGACTCCAGAGATCAAAATAACCCTATCAAAAAATGAGGAATAGAGCTAAACAGAGAATTCTCAACTGAGGAAACTGGAATGGCTGAGAAGCACCTAAAGAAATGTTCAACATCCTTAGTCATCAGGGAAATGCAAATCAAAGCAACCCTGAGATTCTATGTCACACCAGTCAGAATGGCTAAGATCAAAAAATCAGGTGACAGCAGATGTTGGAGAGGATGTGGAGAAAGAGGAACACTCCTCCATTGCTGGTGGGAATGCAAGCCGATACAACCTCTCTTGAAATCAGTTTGGCAGACCTGCCGAAAACATAATACTTCCTGAGGACTCAGCTATTCCACTCCTAGGCATATACTCAGAAGATGTTCCAACATGTAGTAAAGACACATGCTCCACTATGTTCATAACAGCAATATTTATAATAGCTAGAATCTGGAAACCACCCAGATGTCCCTCAACAGAGGAATGGATACAGAATATGTGGTACATTTACACAATGGAATACTACTCAGCTATTAAAAACAATGACTTCATGGAATTTGCAGGCAAATGGATGGAACTTGAAAACATCATTCTAACCAAGGTAACTCAGTCAAAAAAGGATGAACATGGTATGTACTCACTGATAAGGGTTATTATCCCAAAAGTTCTGAATACCCAAGATTCACTTCACAGCAACCATTGGGTTGAGTGTGAGGTCCCAGATGGAGGAGTTGGAGAAGGGACTGAAGGAGCTGAGGAGTTTGCATCCCCAGGGAGACAGTAAAACTGTCAACTGGCCTGACCCCTTGATGATCCCAGAGACTGGATCACCAACCAAAGAGTACACATGGAGGGACCCATGGTGTTGGCCACATATGTGGCAGAGTCACATGTGTGACTCTTATGAGTCATCACGGGGAGGAGAGGTCCTTGGGCTGGAGGGTGTTAAATGTCCCAGTATAGGAGATTGCCAAAAAGGGAAGGCGAGATTGGGTAGATTGTTGGGAGAATACCCCCATAGAGGCAGGAGAAGGGAGGAGAGAATAGAGAGGTCCCAAAGGGTACATCTGGAAAGGGGGAAACATTTGAAATGTAAATTAAAAACAAACAAACAAACAAACTACAGTTTCTATTGGAATAGTATGTGGGAACAACTGTGTTTTTGCTCAGGTTCTGACAAACTGAAATCCTCATATCAGACTATTTTTTCTCATACTTCATAGCAAAGAATGTACATTCATCAATGATGAATCACAAATACCATTGACTAGGAGTCAGAGAGATGACTCAGTAAATAAAAGTGACTGTGACCAAGATTAGTTACTTTAACTGATTTCCAGTCCCCACTTGGTGGAAGGAGGGGATTGACTGACTTTCATATATAAACACATGTGTTCACCCTTACACACACACACACACACACACACACACAAATTGTAAATTTAAAATGATGACTTCTGACATCTACATACATGCTCAGGCACGCACATTCACATACAGAGATAAATAAACGTTGGTCTGAATCCTGCCTACTTAAGGCCAGGGAGTTTGACTACACTTATCCAACAAAGCCAATTGGCAGGTGCTGGGCTTCATGGAAGTTTTGAGGAACTGTTCTGGGTGGAAGAGCACAGTTTGAGATGTGGGAAAACTGGAGCTGTTTAAAGGGTCCCTGGGCCTGCAACAAGGCTGGGATCAAAGGAATTCTCTGACTTGTGTGCATCTAGGCACTGCTGGGAGTCCAACAAAAGCCAAGGATGGAGTTGGGGCCCACCAGGCTGAAGACTGGCATCTAACCCAGGGGAGGGGGAAGGGGGACCTCTGATTGAGGTTCGTAGTGACTATCCTTAGCTTGGCCTTCTATAGGAGATGAAGATTCATCCTTGTAGGCAAAGGCTCTTTCCACACTCGCCATGGCAGATCTTGAAGAAAAAGAAAATCCATGGCTCTAAACTGCTTATTGACTGTTCATCATGGGACATAGATACATACCATACCATACTGTACCATACTCTACCAACTTCTCATGGTGGGCCAGAGATTAAATACCTATTGCAGGGAGGAATGTTTGGGAAGGGAAGCTCATTGGCTAACCCATCGGGGCTTCTAAGTTAGAAGATTAGATTAGCATGAAAAATTCTGTTCTGGGCCTATGTGACCACATGTCCCATTTCCATATGTAGGGAAGGTAGCACATGTTTCAGGTCAGAAATTTGGGAGGAAGCAGAGGGTTGCCTAAGTCTCAAGTATGTACCCACTGAGTCTCTGGGTCTCAGACCTGCTCTACCTTGCAAATAATCTTGGCATGCTTTACTGTCAAATAATTAATTAATTAATTAATTAATTAATTAAATACATGCAATTACAAAAGCAAAAAAATAAAAATAGTCATTGGAAGACAAGTTACTTGGATTAGAAAATGATTTATTTGTAAAACAAGTGAAGATGCAGTTATTGGCTCTTTCTACATGACTGTTTGGTTCCTTCATCAAGTCATCAAAGAAAATAATATTGAGAGAAATTATATACCCCTGTATAAATTTGACTTGTTAGATACAGATCAGAAAGCCTGTTTAATACAAGAAAATTTCTCAGAATTTGTAGATGGCAACTCTCAAAAACCCGAAGAGATCCCAGTTCAGAACTGACATGTAGTTTTTGCTGACTATTACTTCTGAAAGTTTAACAATCCTAAATTGAGTCCATTTCAAGCTACCACCATCACTACATCACAGCTTTATTCATATCTGTCCAAACTGGAGATCACCCAATATCCTTCTGTAGGTGAGTTGACAAGCAAACTGAAAAACCTCTGTGGAAAAGAATGCCATTCAGAAACAAAAAGGAACACAGGATATACAGAACAACTTGGATGCCCCTCAAAGATATTTTTCAGTAGTATTATACTATGTGAATGAAGCCATTCTCAAAGGCTTTACGTATATGATGCCATTCATCTTCTCAAATAAAAGTCAAGTCACAAGAAATTAGAGCACATTAGTGCTGCCAGTGTTAGAAGTCAAGATTAAAGAGAGCTTGCAAGCCTTTGTGGAGTTGGAGTACTCTGAATCCTAAATATAAGGATGCCAGTCAAATCTACACATTTGTAAAAATTTATAGGACTGAGTACCAAAATAACTGATATTGTTTTGTTCTCTAAAGCTTATAAAAATAAACTTAAAATTTCAGGAAACCTGAAATATACTTTCATAATTTGTATGTGGGTATAAACTTCTAAGTAACCAACATTTCAAGAATAAGTGATGGAAAACAGATCACAGTCAAACACAAGGAATATTGTGCTTCAGGAGGTAGAAGGGATGTAAAAAGCCAAAGGATGGGATGTGTGCAGACAAAAGAAGCCCATATGCACTGCACTCATGGAGTCACTGAAGCTTTTGGTTATCTTCACAGGACCTGTACAAGGGAATCAACATCTCATCAAAGGGAGAGAGTCATAAGGATCCACCCCTTCATAAGGAACTTTTCCAAATTATATAGTTATAGGGAGAATGGTTTCATTTCATTTCATGGTGTAACCAACAATATATTTTATTTGATCTAGTAAATAACCTACCTGCACGTTTAGACAAGAAATATTTATCAAGTTTCATGGGTCACATATAAAAAGAAGACAAGAAAATTGGAGGGAGATTGTTAAGAAGAGTTTCAACTAGAATAGTGAGGGAGTGAGCCACACAAATGATGCTGCTGAAGGCCACTGACACTCATTATATAAGTGATGGACTGTTAAATAATGCATTTGTTTGTTTAATGTTATACTGGTTCCTGGCTTAAGGAATCGCATACAAAATTTAGGGCTGACAGTGTCATAGTTTCTGTTGGGAGAGATGGTAGAAGAAAAGTGCTACGAAATGAAAGTTAAAAGATCACACTTGGATTTATTCTATAAAAAATCTCCCCATTCCCATTCACTTGGCAAGGGTCATCCATTCAACTCACTTAGTAATTGGCTCTGAGCTCCCATTTTATGGACCTTGGTGGGAAATAGCTTTGCAATAAAATATTATCATTTTGCATATATTTATATGCATTTATAAGGTACTGGGGAGAAGAGAGGTGAGAGATGTTTTTCTTAATTCATCTATTTATACTAAGTGAATTAGCTATAGAGATCTGTTTAATAAGATCTGCCTAAAGTCAACAAGACAGAGCACATGCTTGTAATGTAAAGAGATGGAACCTGTAACAAGGTTTGAATAAAGCAATACAAACAAAATCAAACAAGAGTAAAAAAGGAAACTTTAGGAAGTGATGGATATATTGGTTGCCTTCACTGTAGAAATGATTTCATGAATGTATACATATGTCCAAATTTATCCATGTGTACACATAACACAGATACAGTCAGTTATAGCTATATGAAGTTATTGGAAAAATAAAGCAACACCATTATGGAGGTGCTTGGTATATTGCTCGTTCTTTAAGATCACTGTGGTCTATTTCTGTTACCTCTTTGTGTTGGGAGTTGTTTTATAAATGTGGTACTGCCTGTGCCCAGGAGCTGCTGCGCTACCAGCCCCTCCTTGCCCCCTTTTGCTCCACCTGGCTTACTTTGGAGATAGTCTGGAGCTAGTCCCTATGTGGCTTAATTTTCTACCTGCCTTTCCTCCAGGAGGGATCACATTACTAGCCCACTCCCAAGATCCTTAGATACACAGATAAAAGACACTCAGACAGCTATATTACTTTAACTTACTGGCTAGCACAATTGCTAGGTGTAGATAACTCCTGCCTGGAAAGATGTACCCCTTATTTATTATCAATTTATTATCTCTTTCTCTTCCTCCCCCCTAATCTTAGAGGCTTGTATCAGCTAGCCCCTGCCAACATCTTTGGCCATCTGCATGTAGTAAAGGCTACAGGTCCTAGCTGCCTTAAGACCTTACATGATTTCTGCCTTTTCTTATTCCAAAGCATGGTAGAAAAAGGCCCTTTCCTCCTTTGCAAGTGCCTTTTCCTCTTGAGATGCAGAAGTCCCACCTGTACCTTCCACACAGCAATTGGCTCCCGGCCTTCATTATTGACATATCAATAACAAATTCGGGAACTAGGCTTTAGTATCAGAACCTCCCCTTACATCATTGAGATGGACAAGTATGCTCATTAATATGTCAATTATTTAATTGCTAGGAAGAAAGAGTTAAATTATACAGTTTGAGAAAATTCCATTATAAAGGAAATCTAGCATTCCAATTGTGTGAGGACATTATGCAAGATAATCTAAATTTAAAAAAGTTATGATTCCATCATTTTGTGGCAGTTCCAGTTCAAGGGATGTCCAGAATATAAACACAACTCTATTCATAACTAAGCATAAATAATGATTACTGAATATATTTAAATAAGAAAAACATTTGCTTCCTCATGCAAAGGGATACTACGGAAATCATCTTCAGCATTATATTGTTCCTAGTTCTCTATTTTCCTCATTCACTGGTAAATCAAACAGGCAAGTATAGCTATTATGTGTTATCCCTACCAATAGTCAAATGTTAATAACTAAGCTACACTAAGTATTAAGCTCTGGCATAGGCCCTGGAAGTAAGATAGAAGCAAAAGCCAGTGTCTTCTCTTTTAGGGAGCTAAAACATGAGGCAATCTTATAAAGTGTTTGCAAAATAATACATGGCAAAGTTATAAATTCTCAGAAGAGTAAAGAGAAATCTGTGAATTGTATGGTACTACCCAATATTCACAAACAGTGGATGATAATTTTATTCCTCCTTGTAAAGAAGTACATTACACTAAAATATATAGATATGTGCTAAGTATATTACATGAGTGAAGCCACATTTATCTCTTTCTTATTTCAGCACCTTCTACATGTATGTCAATGTAACCAGTTAAGATAAGATGCAATGAAGTTTCATCCATTTCATGATAGGAACATGTGATGGTGAATTATGTTTAATACTGAGTCAATGTCTAATATGCACAGTGTTGAGAATGTAAAACAAAGTGACATGAAAATGGGATTAAGGCAGTTCATTCTAAATATGTTCCTTGTGATGTGGGTGAAGAAGAGATAGACATGATGCATACATGATACACACACACACACACACACATACCGAAGGGAATTATAGTACTGCAATTACAGTGATTCTTTTCATTCATCCATTCAGAACAGAAGGATAAAACCACTTAATACCAAATCAGTGTACTCATATTATAGAGCATTTAGTATGCTCCAATATATTAAAGCTGATAGTATTACTAAAGAGTATGAGTAAGAGATTTCTAACTGTATTCTAAATAGATATTGGTAATTTCCACCACCATTATATATATCTTTATCTCCTTGTCAAAGAAGTTAATACAATATGACATATATAGTTAATGTCTGTATAAATTCTCTAATCTTAAGAGGCTTATTCACTACAAATTCTATTTGTCTACAGATGATGACATATCCTCATACAATAGCATGAAGAATAAGCTTCTATAATTGAAATAAATGTACATGCATTCTGCTTCAACACTTCTATTTAATTGCAGTAATTCAATTTTAAGAAGATTATTAAGGTAGGCTCACTTTCTGAGATAGTTCCTGAAAAAAATGAGACCTTTAATAACTCACAGCTTACCCTGTTACCTGTGCAGACAGGCTCCAAGAAGACTGACCCATATTCTCTGTATATATAATTGTCAAGCAGGATAGTGTGTGTGCACATGTCTATGAGTATTAATGTCTCTGTGTGTATCTATGATGTGTATATAATGTGTGTGTTTGCGTGTCTGTGTGTATGTGTGTGTGTGCATAAGTTCAACTTGTTAGGATCGAGAATTGTTTCTTATTGATAGGATCATTCTTCCTGGAATATCTGAAAGTGAGTTTATAGATAGGGTTAAGTAAGGTGGGAAGACCCATTCTCAATGTGAGCAACATGAGCAACATGCCATGGGCTGGGGTCCTGAACTGATAGAAAACTGTACTGGCATCTCTCTCTCTCTCTCTCTCTCTCTCTCTCTCTCTCTCTCTCTTCTCTCTCTCTCTCTCTCTCTCTCCCTGTCCCTCTCCCTCTCTCTCTCTCTCTCTGTCTCTCTGTCTCTCTGTGTGTTTGTGTGTGTGTGTGTGTGTGTGTGTGTGTGTGTGTGTGTGTATCCTGACTTCAGAAACAGCATGACCAGCAGATTAGGCTTTTCCCACCATAACTTCCCTGAGTTGAAGGACTCTATCTTCTCAAATCATGACCCAAAATAAGTTTGTGCTTCCTTAAGTTAGTTTTGTCATAGTAGTGAGAAAATTAATTAGTATAAAGAAATAGGCATCCTCCTAAGTATGGCTGCAGAACAAGGGGCTGCAAAGCTCCCTTGACATTGAAGTTTCTACCTGACTATGGTGGGGGTCTTTGCACAGGAAGATGCTTTCTTTACTGAGCTATTAGTATGAAATTTACTGTTCTTGGCACAGGATAAATAAATAATAAACTAATGTTGTTTTGTGAGGGAATATTGTATACCTCTGAATGTTGTATACAAGCTGTGTACACAGACAGCCGAAACCTCACTAACCCACACCTGTTTGAGTGTATAGTGGAAAAAAAACTATAGACACATGTCTTCTGGAGTAGAAAGATCTAGGCTGTTTGGTAGAAGGTAAGCTTGGAAATGAGAAGGGACAGAAGATTAGTGTTGTATACTGAGATGACTCAAACTAGAAAGACATTCATACATGTTCCCTCACATCTGTGATACATAGTTCCAAATCTTCAAATGTGAGTATAGAACCTGTAGTAACCTTAGAATTCAAGAATAAGGTACTATGAGCAGACAAAGAAGGTGTTCTAGTGACAGAAATCACAGGCTATAGATTATATAAATGGGAGAATGGGTAAAAAGACAGTGGATTTATCTAAACAGTGGCGAGGAAGGACAATACAGAAGAGTGAGGAAGAGGGATAAATAATACTAAGGAGGTTTGAAAAGGCCTATTTAAAATAACATATTATTTGATGTTGATCTAAAATCTCTCTCTCTCTCTCTCTCTCTCTCTCTCTCTCTCTCTCTGTAAGTGTGTGTGTGTGTGTGTGTGTGTGTGTGTGTGTGTGTAATTAACTTGAGCCACTTGGAATGATAATGTATAAGAACTATGGACAACTAACAAGCTTCTCAATACCAGACACAGAAAATCATCTTTTGACACGCTGCTCAGTGGAGATCAACAGACTCCCAAATCAACATCCCACTTCCCAGTTATCTTCCACCACCACCCCATCCCATATCTGCCCTCCCCCATCCCTTTTGCCTGTATGGGAATGTTCTCCCATCCACACATACTCTCCCACCCCACCACTGCAACATCCCTCTACTCTGGGGCTTAAACCCTCCCCTGCACCAAGGGCCTCCCCTTCCATTGCTGACTAGCAAGGCCATCCTCTTCTACATATGTATCTGGAGCAAAAGATCCATTTTGGTACACTCCTTTGTTGGTGGTCTAGTCTCTGGGGGAACTGGGTGGTCAGGCCAGCCTATGTTGTTCTTCCAGTAGAGTTGCAATACGCTTCCACTCCTCCAGTCCTTCTGTCAGTTTCCCCACCAGGTTTCCTGAGTTCAGCTGGATGGTAGGTTCCAATCATACACCTCGGCATTGGTCAGTTGCTGGCCTGACCTCCCCAGGAACTAACACACATGGTTCCTCTCCACAAGCACCTCTTGACCACAGCAACAGTGTTGGGTTTGGTGTCTGAAGACATGAAATATCCCCCAGGTGGGGCTATTCCCTGGTTAGTCCCTTCTTCTGTCTCTGTTCTGTTTTTTGTCCCTGTTCTTCCTTTGAAGAGGAACATTTCTGGATTAAAAAAAAGAAATTGAGATGAGTGGGTGGGTCCATCCTTCTGCTAGGGGCCATGCTTATCCACTGGAGGTGGTCTCCACATGTCCTATTTTCCCTTTCTCTGTGCATTACAACTAAAGTCAATCCCATTGGTTCCCGTGAGCCTCACATTTCTCCCATGTCTGGGACCCTCCAATGGCTATCCGCAGTTCCTTTTCCCCACTACTACCTATTTTTATTTCATTTCCTGACCTCATGAACCTCTCTCATATCTCCTCCAGATTCTGATACTCTCACCCTTATTTCCTACTCCTCCTTTCTCCATGCCTTGTCCCCCTCTCCTTCCATCTCTAACAATAAACCTGTCTCCCCCCTCCATGCAGGGCTGAAGCATTTACCCCTTGATCTTCCTTTCTTATATGCTCCATATGGTCTGTAGGTTGTATCATATGCACTGTGAGCTTTTGGGTTAGTATCCATTTATTAGGGAGTACATACCATGTGTGTTCTTTTGTGTCTGGGTTACCTCACTCAGGTTAATATTTTCTAGTTCCACCCATCTGCCTGCAAATTTCATGATATCATTGATTTTAATTACTGCGTAGTACTCCATTGTGTATATGTAACACTTTTTTACTATCCATTCTTCTGTTGAGGGACATCTGGGTTGTTTCCAGCTTCTGGTTATTTTAAATAAGGCTTCTATGAACATAGTGGAGCATTTGTCCTTGTTATATGTTGGAGCATCTTTTGGGTATATGTCCAGGAGTAGTATAGCTGGGTCCTCAGGTAATACTATGTCCAATTTTCTGAGGAACTGCCAGACTGATTTCACAGAGTTCAACTGGCGGTCTGCACATAGAAGAATACAAATTGATCCATACCTATCTCCTTGCACAAAGATCAAGTCCAAATGGATCAAGGACCTCCACATAAAACCAGAAACACCGAATCTAATAGAAGAGAAAATGGGGAAGAGCCTTAAATACTTGGGCACAGGTAAAACTTCCTGACCAAACACCAATGGCTTATGCTTTAGGAGCAACAGTCAACAAATGGGACCTCATAAAACTGAAAAGCTTCTGCAAAGCAAGGAACTCTGTCAATAAGACAAAACGGCAACAAACAGACTGGGAAAATATATTTATCAAGGCCTTATTTTTTAATACATGGCACACTTCAGACACAGCATTTGGAAGACTAAAGTCATATCTGACGTGGAAGATTCTTCTCTGAGAAATTCATTTAAAGTACCTGAAGGTGCTATGCAAGCTGCCGAGGGAGAAAAGTAATCAACAGGGCTCCCCAACTGTAATACATATGAACCTCAGCAATGATGTGATATCTACAAAGGTGCACAAATAGAATTTAGACTTTTTATGAGGCCTACTTAATGGCAGGAAACTAATGCCTGCTACTGCAATCATAGCAAACCACTTTTGTACTCTGAGGAGGAAAATATATCCCTGCCACTTCAATACACCGGTATAGTTCTAAAATACATTTTAAATACTTATCTTTATACCAACAGATAAGTTGAGCTCTCACCACTCACATAAGCAGCAATATTTTTTCAGAAGACATATACCATTATTGAAGCCATGACTGGTCAAAATGCAAATAACAACTATTACTTGTCCAATCACAACTAATAGACATACAACACTGCCCTTACTTCTAAGGTTCAGGGAACATCATGAAAAAGAAGATAGAAACATATTAAGAGCCAAGGGACCAGGACAACTGCAAGAACATTGTGTCTCTTATGTATCACAGAGAGTTTTCACCCATGAAATCACAATAATATGGCTGCTGCATAAACAAAAATTGAACAATGCCAACACCAGCTGACATGGAAATTAAGACAGGTGAAATTTCACAGTGGCCTTGCCTAGACAAACTACAGTAAGTTAATGACTAAAGAAGAAGGGGTAATATTTCTGGGATTGAAGCATCCTTACTTGGGCCCTTCTACTTTTTATCTTTCTTGAATTCTGTGGAATGTATCCTGGGTATTCGGTACTTTTATTTATTTTTGGCTAATATGCAATTATTTATGAGTACATACCATGCATGTTTTTTGGGGTCTGAATTAGCTCACTCAGGATATTTTCTAATTTCATCCATTTGCCTGCAAAACTCATGATGTCCTCATTCTTAATAGCTGAATAGTATTCTATTGTGTAAATGAACCACATTTCCTCTATGAATTCTTTTGTAGTTGGACAGCTGGTCATACAACTTGTGGTTGTTTCCAGCTTCTGCTATCACCTATAAGGCTGATATGAACATAGTGGAGCTTGTGCCCCTGTGGTATGGTGGGAAATCTTTTGGCTATATTCCCAAGAGTGGTATTGCTGGGTATTCAGGTAGATCTATTTCCAATTTTTTGAGGAACCTCCAGATTGATTTCCAGAGTGATTGTAACAATTTGCAATCCCACCAAAAATGGAGGAGTGTTCCTCTTTCTCCACTTATTGCTAACATGTGCTGTCACCTGAGTTTTTGACCTTAGCCATGCTGATTGGTGTAAGGTGGAATCTCAGGGTTGTTTTGATTTGCATTTCCCTGATCACTAAGGACTTAAAAGATTCCTTTAAGTGCTTCTTAGTCATTTGAGTTTTTTCGGTTGCGAATTCTTTTTTTTAGCTCTTTACCTCATTTTTTTATTTGGGCTGTTTGGGTTTGTTTGTTTGTTAGCTTTTCTGTTTATTTGTGTGTGTGTGTGTGTGTGTTTAGCTTCTTGAGTTCTTTATATCTTTTGGATATTAGAACTCTTCACAGAGACAGTATCCAAATTAAGAAAATCAGAAAATTAAAGGAAGATATAACAACAGAAACTGAGGAAATTCAAAGAAAATCATCAGATCCTACCTCAAAATACTATACTCAACAAAACTGGAAAATCTAGATAAAATGGATGATTTTCTAGATAGACATCCTGAACCAAAGTTAAATGAAAAGCTGGGAAACTATCTAAATAGGCCCATATCTCATAAGAAAATAGAAGTCATTAAAATCTCCCAGCCCAAAAAAGCCCAGGGTCACATTGTTTTACTGCAGAGTTCTACCATACCTTCAAAGAAGATCTAATGCCAACACTCCTCAAAATATTCCACAAAATAAAAACAGAAGGAACACTGCCTAATTCACTCTATGAAACCACAATTACTCTGATACCTAAACCACACAAAGACCCAACAAAGAGAACTTCAGACCAATTTTGCTTATGAATATACATGCAAAAATACTCACTAAAATTCTAGCAAACTGAATCAAAGAACACACCAAAACCATCATTCACCACCATCCCAGGGATAAAAGGTAAGCTTCATCCCAGGGATAAAAGGTTGGTTCAATATATGAAAATCCATTAACGTAATCCATTATATAAACAAACTCAAAAATATAGTCTCATGATCATTTCCTTAGATGCTGAAAAATCATTTGAAAAAATATAACACCCCTTACTGTTAAAAGTATTGTAGAGAGCAGGAATTGAAGGTCCACATCTAAATATAATCAAGGCATTATACAGCAAACCAACAGCTAATATCAAGTTGAATATTCCAAATGATCTTATGTAGTTAAATACTTGGTACCTAGCTAGTGGTACTGTATAAAAAAGTTTGAATCATTGGTACGTAGAGTCTTAAAGGAAGAAATAAAATATTAAAAGGGCCTTAAGGTTTGTATCCCCTCTGGAACTTTAAAATGAAACAAGCTTATTCTTTCTTAATTTGATTTTGACAGGGAATTCTATTACAGCAAGAGAAATTTAACAAATACACCATTCAAGTTACAATGTAAATATTATTTGGCTTTTTCTACTGCCTCGGATCTTCATATATCTTAATACTACCTCTGATCATGGTCATTCTCAAAATATCAATTTTCATTATTTGATGTAAACTAGAGAAGACATATAACTATGAAATGCTTAAATGTTGTCTTAGTCGGGGTTTCTATTCCTGTACAAAACATCATGACCAAGAAGCAAGTTGGGGAAGAGTTTATTCAGCTTACACTTCCACAATATTGTTCATCAGCAAAGAAAGTCAGGACTGTAACTAAGCAGGTCAGGAAGCAGGAGTTCTTTCAGAGGCCATAGAGGGATATTACTTACTAGTGTGCTTACCCTGGCTTGCTCAGCTTGCTCTCTTATAGAACACAAGACTACCAGCCCAGGGATGGCACTACCCACAAGGGGCCTTCCCTCCTTGATCACTAATTGAGAAAATGCCTTACAGCTGGATCTCATGAAGGCATTTCCTCACCTGAAGCTCCTTTCTCTATGATGACTCCATCTGTGTCAAGTTGGCACACAACACCAGCTAGTACAAATGTGATTGAAACTCTTCAGACTCCCTAGTAAAGCCAAAAGAACTGTAAATAAGCCAAAAATGGGTGTTTCTCTGTGTCATTTCAGTAATCAGGGTTCAGGATGTTTAACATGCTTTCAACATCCAATAAACTGACTGTATTATATCAATAATGAAGAACCTGAGCATAAGTATAAAAATTCCTTAGGAAGCTAATGATTATACCCCTTTTGAGAGCAAAAGCAGCAACTTCAATGTACTTCATAAATTTCTTTGGAAGTTATGGAGAGTTTTAATCTGCTTGACATTTCTCTTTTAGAATCTGAAATATTCTGTATCTCCTACTTAGAACTTGTTAGACCAGCAATTCCAGCAAGGATGATTTATAAAAGATGGTCATTTGTTACCCCACAGTTAGAAGATGAAATTTTTCTTCTTTGATTGTTAATCATTCGAAAATGTTCATGATTTGTTATGGATTTTTCTGTTTTGTTTTTTTTTTAAATAGAGGTTTCATTGTATCACTGGATATGCCATGATTTAACAAAGTATTAATAACTGTCAAATATCATGGTGAATGAATCATTTGAGGAAAGTCAGAATAGTATCAACTATCCTGTGCCTTTAACTTAGATTACAAGTAGTAAAATATTGAATCATTAATATTATGTAGAAATCAAATATCTGTGACTATTATCATGTGAAAACTTAAAGCGATAAAACCATCATAAAGTTTTAAATGTTTGTATCTTTTCCTAGAAAATTAAAATACCGAGTAATGTAGGAAAAAGTACCAGTACCTAGGCATGAGGCTACAGACTCCCGTTGGTGAAAGGGCAGTTAATTACCTCCTTGGACCTATCAATGAAGTTACATGCTGTGATTGATTCCATGTAAAAACGTCTTTTGGGAGCAATGTTGGCAATGATGATGATATGAACTTAGCCTCCCAGAGAGCCAGCAATGGGCAAATGAGCTTGCTGTCCCAGTAAAGTACACAAGGAAGGCCCTGATATAATGCATCCTCCACTTTGCCCAGTACAATGCCCAGGCATTGATGGCTCCACTCTCTCTGAGTTGAATGTCCTGGTTCACTTGTGGTAGTTGTCCTCTGAACTAGCCAAATAAAAAAGGTAGAGGTTTTCTTCCAGCTGGCAAAACAGAGTCAAATGTTCATACTGATCCACCTGGACCAAGAGTACTGAATGACTGACTATAGGAAGAGCACTGCTTAAGCAGGGTAGCTCCTAAAACTTATTTCTACAGGCTGGCAGGAAATACTGCTCAAAGTCAGAGAAGCAAGTAATGGGCTTCTGTGTGAGACCTGGAATCAAGATGTTCTCTCGACAGTCTTCTCTTATCACTAGGTCTCCTGATGTAGGATCCAAGAGGTCTAATACCTTTTCCTGGTAAACCTCTAAATAAGAGATTATGACAGAAAGTTTCATGCCTGGCATTCAGCACTTTCTGCCCTTGTTATCTGCAGGATGTCCATGAGAGCCCAAGGAATCACTCCATGTTGTTATGGGCTAACCAGCATTGTATGTGTTCTCAGTAATGCCATATACGAGCATACTTGTATTCTGCCTTTACAGTAAGTGCTGTAGGTTAGGCTGTACTGAACCTATATAGATGACCTGCTGAGCACTCTTCACTCCATAAAAGACATAAAACTGATATTTGAGAGTCTCTTAGCATTTTCTCCAAGTGGTCACTTCAAAAGAGCAGCTTTCTATGCCTTGTACACAAGGGGGTCCCTTTGCTTCTGTTTCTTCATCTATAAATGGACACAGTTATACCGCCACATGAGCTGAATATGGGTGCTGGCTAACTAATACCTTGTTTAGATAGCTTCCAGCTCCTGGGGTGGCCACCACCTTCTCTGGTAGCTGTTCCCTTACCTTAGACACAACATCCGTATTCCTCCCTTCTTTAGGCCACATCTCTCTTTTGAATATTTTTATTCTTTTAAATACTTATTGGTTTATTTTATATGTATGTGTCAGCTTCTGTATACATATGTGTGCATTTTCTGTGTGCCCAGTGGGTGTGGTTGTGAGCTGCCTCATATTATTGCTGGAAACCCAGGCTGAGTCCTCTACAAAAGCAGCCAGTGTGTTTGCTTTCAGAGTCATCTTTTTAGTCTCATCCATTTGACTTTTTAAAATTTAAAACAGTCTTTTTCACTGAACCAGAAACCCAGCAATTTATCTAGACTGGCTGACTAATAAACACCAAGAAACTCTTTTTCTTCCTTCTCAGCATTCAAATTATAAGTGTTCCCCACTATGCCCACTGTCTAAATGGATTCTGAGAGATTGAATTCATATCCTCATGTTTGCACAGGAAGCCCTTAACAAGTGATTCATCTCCTCAAATCTTTCACTCAATTTTAGATTTTACATTCTTGAATAAACTTTACCAGTTTTTTAAAAAATAAGTAATTTGGTTCAAATTACAAGAAAGAACAAGAAATATCAATGTGAATAAATTAGGAGAAGAATATGTCCTTAAGGATAAAAAATGTACACAGTTCAAAATATTTTTCATGTATGTACATTTAAGCTAAATACAATGAAAAAAGACAAAGTGAGTTACTTTAGATCATGGTGTGTGTGTGTGTGTGTGTGTGTGTGTGTGTGTGATAGAGGAGTGGCTTGATGTTTAAGAGCTGTTCCTACAGAGGACATGGGCTCATTTTCTAATATACACAGTGGTTCACAACCATATGTAACTCCAGTTGAAAGGCATCTGAATCCATCTTTTGACATTCCAGGTACAAATATCATACACATATGTAAAGAAAGGTGAAACTCACATACAGACACAATAATTAAATCTAATAAAATAGATTTATTGACTTGGTTTATGTAGAAGAAATTATTCACAAACTTCGGAAAACATCTGGTATATTTCTCGAGAATGGGTATGTTCTACACATTTTTATAATTCCCCAGTCTACTGCTTCTTCCATATACCTGTACTCATGTAGATGTGTTTTGTCTTATAGTTTGTTCTGCAACTTCCTACCACTTAATAAATAATCAAAACTCCAGTAGATAAAGGAAAAATTAGAGACACATATAAAGAAATACAATGCAGCTGCAAAACTGTTAGAATTCTGTCATTTGCAACAAAAGTTGAAATTGAATTAATTATTGTGAATAAAATGTGCTCAATTATTTACTTTTCCTATTGCTTGTATCAAAGGACTGAAATGAAGCAATTTATAAAAGGAAGGTTATCTTTCAGATTCTAGTTCCAGGCTTATAACATCCAGCAGAGATGTATGGCAGTACGAGCTTGAGGCAGCTTCTCACATTGCAATGTCAGAAAAGAAGAAAACAGAAATGCTGTTGCTCAGCTTAAGTTTCCTTTTGGTTGAATTCAGGACCCTGACCCATGGAATGAAATCACATACTGTAAGGATAGATTTGCCACCTCAATTGACATGATCTAGATACTCCCTCCAAGATTGCCTAAAGGCTTATCTTCTATGTAATTCTAGTAATTGCTAAGGTGACAATCAGTATTAACCACACAATCACAAATACATAATTTGGCTCATCTCCCATCAGAAGGGAATTCAGCTGGAACATTCAATCTGCTATCCCTAAGTAAGATTCTTTTGTGTTTATGACAAATGCCATTCTTTTCCTTTAAGCTGATTTCAAAAATAAAATTACAATCATTTTCTCAGTACATTGTCTTAAATTACACCACCCAAATGGACTTACCTGCAAGAAGGGACAACAGAAAACAAGAAAAGACAGGTTCATCAAAAAAATGATCAGTGTGCCTGAAATATACTTTACTAAGTAGATGCTTAATTGATTAAGCCATATATGAAAAAACAATTAGGAGAAAGGTTGATTTATCTATAGGAAAAAGAGTGATAATGATTTCACAGGTCCCGATATGTGACATTGACATGTGTGGTGTTGCTTCCTTTTACCATCAAAATAACAAACAATATCACTGACTAAGTATAAAGTGGAAGAATGTATTGAGGTCTATAGAGAAGACAAAATGAAAAATAACTCTCACTGGAGTGGACAACACAGTCAGAACTATAGATTGTTGTCATTTGTGGCTACACCAAGCACAATGTTGGCTAAATTCACATAATTTTTAGCATTAAACATTGAGCTGCACTTCACCTGGATTGAAAGTTTATCAGTAGGTAAGAATTGAACAAGGAATTTACTTTATAGACAAGGCAGTCTACATGTGGAAGAATGCGAATTGATCCATTCTTATCTCCCTGTAAAAAGCTCAAGTCCAAGTGGATCAAGGACCTCCACATAAAACCATATACACCGAATCTAATAGAAGAGAAATTGGGGGAAAGTCTCAGTCACATGGGCACAGGGGGAAAGTTCCTGAACAGAACACCAATGGCTTGTGCTCTAAGATCGAGAATAAACAAATGGGACCTCATCAAATTACAAAGCATCTGTAAGACAAAGGACACTGTAAATAGGACAAAAAAAAAAAAAAAAAAGGAAAAGCAACCAACAATTTGGAAAAGATCTTTACTAATCCTATGTCCGGTAGAGGGCTAATATCCAATATATACAAAGAACTCAAGAAGTTAGACTCCAGAGATCCACATAACCCTATTAAAAAATGGAAAGCAGAGCTAAACAGAGAATTCTTAACTGAGGAAACTTGAAGGGCTGAGAATCACCTAAAGAATTGTTCAACATCCTTAGTCATCAGGGAAATGCAAATCAAAACGGCAATGAGATTCCACCTCACACTAGTCAGAATGGCTAAGATCAAAAACTCAGGTGACAGCAGATGTTGGCCAGGATATGGAGAAAGAGGAATACTGCTCCATTGCAGGTGGGATTGTAAGCTGATACAACCTTTCTGGAAATCAGTTTGGTGGACACTCAGAAAAATGAACACAATACTACTTGAGGAACCAGCTATTCCAATCCTGGGCATATACTCAGAAGATGCTCCAACATGTAATAAAGACACATGCTCCACTATGTTCAAAGCAGGCATATTTATAATAGCCAGGATCTGGAAACAACCTAGATGTCCATCAACAGAGGAATGGATACAGAAAAATTTGGTACATTTACTCAATGGAATATGACTCACTTACTAAAAATAATGACTTCATGAAATTCTTAAGCAAATGGACGGAACTTGAAAATATCATACTGAATAAGGTAACTCAGTCACAAAAGAATGAACTTGGTATGTACTCAACTGATAAGTGGTTATTAGCCCAAAAGTTCAGAATACCCAAGAATCACTGCACAAAAACCATTGGGTTGAGTGTGAGGTCTCAGATGGAGGAGTTGGAGAAGTGACTGAAGGAGCTGTGAGAGTTTGTAGCCCTAAGGAGGGAGCAACAGTGTCAAGTGACCTGACCTCCCGATGCTCCCGGAGACTGGATCACCAAACAAAGAATACACATGGAGAGATTGATGGTGCTGGCCACATGTGTGGCAGAGGAAGGTCTTGTTAGCCATCAGGGGAAGAGAAGCCCTTGGGCCTGAGGGTGTTAGATGCCTCAGTATAGCTGAATGCCAAGAAGGGAAGACAAAAGTGGGTGGGTGGGTTGGTGGTGGAATATCCTCATCGAGGCAGAGGGAGGACATAGGCTGTTCCAAATGGAAGATCTGGAAAGGGGGATACATTTGAAATGTTAATAAAGTTAAAAAAAAAAAGAAAAGAAAAAAAATCATGGTCATTCTTTACTATGTAAAAAGTTAGAGACTAGCCTAGGACCACATGAGACTTATGGGAAATGGAGTGCTGAGGCAAAAAAGAAGAGATAGAAGAAGTTATGAACTTAAATGGGTTAGTTGAACATTATGAAATGTTGGTTTTAGGTGAACTTTCATTAAAGATATATTTATTAACCAGGATAATTTTATGTATAAATAAATAATAAAAACTACTCAGCTGAGACAGAAAGCTAAGGAAATTTTCAGCAGTATGACATACACATATACAAACCTTCTTTCCTTCCCCCTTGGTTCTCCTCAACCCCCAAGTCTGGGAAACAAAACCCTACCTACTTCTCTTCTGCTCAGCTATAGGCTATTGGCTTCTTTACTCAAACACTTATTTTAATTTAAGGCACAAGTCACATAGAATTACTTGATGTATGTGAGGATTCTCTTATCCCTGAGGGCAAACAGAACTTGGGGACTAGTATATCACATTACAACACATAGCAGCAGAATAAACCTCAACAGAGGAACACTGTCTAGAGACAAAATGGGTTTGCTAGTTTATTACTCTATTTTTGCATTTGAGTGTACAAATGCATCTTAAATAACCTAAGCTTGTTTTGCATAGTATAAAAAGAGACATGCAAGCAGGGCAGTGGTGGGGCACACCTTTAATCCCAGCACTTGGGAGGCAGAGGCAGGTGGATTTCTGAGGTCGAGGTCAGCCTGGTCTACAGAGTGAGTTCCAGGACAGCCAGGGCTACACAGGGAAACCCTGTCTTGAAAAAACAAAAACAAAAACAAAAAGGCATGCATAGGTTCATACTAGATGCATGAGACTAGGTCTTACTTCCTTCATATTGATGACTTTCTACCCATATTGCTATTTTTAAGGGTTCACTTCATTTTTCTCAGTATAACATTCTATGGTTCATGATTTTGGAAGGAACAATAAACAAGGTTGGCAATATGTTAGTATTGCCATACTCAAAAATTAGAATTGCTAACTAACTTTACAGTTCAAATATATGTGTGTGTGTGTGTGTGTGTGTGTGTGTGTGTGTGTTTCCCAGTCCTGTTTGGGTTTACCCTTACTCATTTGAATATGCAATTCCTGGCCATCCAAACTATGTAGGGCATGGGACCTCTATCACAGTATGGGCCTCAAATAAAACCAAACACTGGCTGTCTACTCCTACAAATTGCCCACTACCACTTCCCTAGCACAATTTTCAGCCAGGAAAGATCATAGGAAAAGGGTTATTTGACTGGAGCAATGTCTAGGTTTCTGTTTCTGTGTGTTGTGGCATACCTTCTTACACAAAAGGCTAGAATGTATGTGTGAATGCTCCATGCAGGCACCATCTCTACCTCAGTAGAGCTGTGTAGATGTTATCCTCTGCAATGGGGCCTTGCCGTCAGTGATATGGGACAGGCAGTCTGGCACCCAGTTGAGCACAGGCTTAAAATTCTAGGCGACCCAGTGGAACAATCTGAAAGGAACTAGAAAACGTTATACCAATGCTCCCGCGAGGCTTTTGGCTCTGGTCACAGTCACATACCACCCCTCCTCAGGTAGAGGCGTGGCCAAGCCCCAGGTAGAGGCGAGGCCACCCAGCCCCAAGCCATCCCTATGTTAATGAGACATCTAGAAGCTTAGCCATGCCCCTTCCCAGTTACTATATCTACCTCGCCTCTCCAAGAGGGGCAGAGGTACAATTCCATCCATACCACTCTCCAAGATGAAAATAAATGTCTTAGAATTATGGACTGTCTCTTCATCTGGACCCCCCATGGGAAATGAGGGATCTGGCCCTCGATTAAGGAGCTTTGTCTAAACTCTGTCTGAGAGCTTCCCAGTCCTCCCAGATGGTACCCATTCACCCAAGCCTAAGCAGCTAGTCTGGTGCCCCAAGCTGCCACAAACCGGTCCCACGGCAAGATGACAGCTGTGTTTTGAGGCCCTGTCTGTTCCAAGGTCCTGTGAGGATCTGTCTGTGAGGTCCAACCATGGGAACTCTAGAACTGGCTGCTGCATTCCCTGAGACAGCTCCCTCTTCTACCCATTAGCTGTATCTCCACAGAGGCCTCTCACACAGCCTGGCTTCAGTACCCCGGACACGTGGGGCTTCTTTCCACCACGCCAGGCTTGTTCCAACAACTTTCTGACCTTGTTGTTTAGGGATTTCTATCAGACCCTCTTGGCCACCAACTCAATCAAATGAAACCCTGTCTCACCACTACTAAATAAAGCCAGATTGGACTCAGTATCCTCCACAACTAGGAGTATTCACTTTGGTCACTGTCCAAGATTCCAGGAAGCTTCCACTGCACTAGGTTTCTGTACTACCAGCTGAACGTTCCCCAGTTCCATCTGTCTCTGCCTGCACTTTCTTCCCATCCATGTCCCTCTCACATGATCCTTTCTGCTCCAGTCCAAAAATGTTCTCATTGTATAAGTAAAATTTATTCAATTTCACATTACAGTAGAATTCCATGCATCCTCCATTCCTTGATCCCTTTTCTTTACCTAATTTCAATGAATCTGTGGATTGTAACTTGAACATATTTTATTTAGCAACTAATATCCATTTATAAGTGAGTATATACCATGTTTGTCTTTCTGGGTCTGGGTTATCTCACTAAGAATGATTTTTCTATTTGCATCTACTTGCCTGCAAATTTCATGTTATTTCTATTGACATTCTGCTATACAACTAGATTGATGACCTGTTCAGTCATCATCAGAATGTCTTCCTCTTGTAATAGATGGGAATAGGTACAGAGACCCACAGCCAGACCTAATACAGAGAGAGAGAGAGAGAGAGAGAGAGAGAGAGAGAGAGAGAGAGTTATCTACCTGCTCCCTCTCCTTGGAGATCAGGATGCCCTGCAGAAGAGAAGGAATGGTGTTAGTAGTCAAGGGGGATGAAGGATAGCAGGAAAATTTAACCCAATAAATCAATGAAACAAGGCTTACATGGGCTCACAGAGACTGAGGCTAAACAGGAGGCCTGTAAGAGTCTGTAGAAGACCTCTGCATATAAGTTATGGCTGTTAGAGTGGTGTTTTTTGTGAGTTTGTTAACAGTGGGAGTGTGTTCTGGCTCTTTTGCCAACAGGTCCAGGTAAGAGGAGAGAACCCAGTCTATCAGGGGCTGAGCAAGATGGTGAGTGTCAGTGACCTAAAGAAAACACACCAGGCCAGGAGTCTTGTCAAAGCAGAAACTCAAGCTTTATTGTATCAACCCTCGTTTATATAGAGAATTCAAAGGGGGTGGGCACTTAGGTATGGGGAGAGATGACATAGGAGGTAGGAAAGGGTGGGATAGGGCCAATAGCAAAGCTCCACATCAGCAGCAGCAGGGCAGAGGGAGGGACAAAATAAGTCTTGCTGAGTCACCCCTATATGGAAGTGACTGAGACAGGTCTCAGAACTCCAGCCAGGCTCAGATTTTCCTCAAAGCACAAACCAGGGTCAAAGTGGTGCCCAATACTACACTACCCAGGACCCCATCTTCTCAGCCTCCAGACAGCGGGAGGGGGCGAACACCCCCAACACTGTGCTCTTGGGGTCCAGTTTCGAGCCCCCGCCCAGAGCTGCCTCAGCCCCAGTTTGTCATGGGCAAGTAAGTGAATCAGGGCAACTGCCACCAAAGCCACTCTTGCTGCCTGCTGCAAACTGGGACCCCTGCACCCTACCCCTATGACCTATGTTGCCCCAGACCTTCTGCAGTGCTTTCCATTAATGTGCCGGGGAGGCATGCCTCATGACAGTCAGTGTCCCCTGCAGAGCAAGGACTGCTCTAAAGAGGAAGCTGAAGCTCTCTCCTCCCTGTGCCATCACCAACACTGCGCTTGAAACCAGGCCAAGGACAGGTTGCCTCAGGCCCTGCCTCCCCTGGATGAGGCACTGAGGACCATCACCATGGGGACGGCTGTGGCCCCAGGCCTAGGCTGGGCAGCTGAAGGGGAGCAGCAATGAAGATGCCCAGGCAGTAATGGGCATTGGTCCTTGTTGCTGCTGGAGGAGGAGGAATGGGACAGGCCCAACACTTTTCTCCTATTGGGTTGCCTTTTTCATCTTAGGTGTGAGATCATTTATTGTATCTTTTATGTGGGGTTTGGATGTTGTCTGTGGAGGCCTGCTCATTTGTGAAGAGGAAACGGAAGGGTGGTGCATCTGGAGAGAGGGGAGGTGGAGGAAAGCTGCAAGGAGTGGAGGGAGGTAGAAATTGTGGTCAGGTTTATTGTATGAGACAAAAATCTATTTTCCATAAAAATTTAGAAAGTAAAATGTAAGTACTATAATTACTCAATTAAATAGTGTAGTCCTGCTTCCTATATCTTTAATAGAGGTGCTACTTTTCCAAAAAGCAACTAGGAGAGAATTTATTTTCACCACAATTCCATATCATATTTTTTAACTGTCAGGAAGATACAGCAGGACCTTTACACAGGCTGTCACAACATTTCCTTAGGACAGAACAGAGAGAAATGGAGGCACACATTTTCACTTACTTGTTTGCTTATGGTCAGCTAGACTTTTCTCTTACACAGTTCTGAAAGCCTAGCCTGGGAAATGGAGACACCCTTCAGTGGATCAGGTCCTCTCATGTCAATTATTATAATTAAGTCAATTTAGGACAGACAAGCAAACAGTTCAATTCATTGTATATAATCATTCTTAGAGTCTCTTCCAAGGAGATTCTAGTTTATGTCAAGTTGACAGTCAAAGTACTTTTCTGTTATGTAAAAGTTTCCTCTCAGATTGAAACATTCTTTCCTGCAAGGAGCTCTTTAAATGAAGAGGTATACAACTCAAAATAGCTTCAGGTAATTCCTGAAACTAACCAGATGATTCATTACCTCACCTTTCCAGAGTAAACCATAAAGACTGCCAAGAGAGTCACACTAGAGAAGCCAAACTGCAAAGGAGATTATAAGACCAAGCTAGAATCTTAGAAGAAACAGAAACCAGCCAAGTTTCCTGAAAGAAGTTTAAATCAGAGTCACTTGTTTAACATTTAAGTTTAAGTCAGTCTCCAACCTGCTGCAGTGCCTTCTGGATGCAACGTGCCCCAGGTTTCCCAGCTTTTCACCCATACTTGTGTAAGAGACCCCAACAGAACTCACCAGTTCCCCAAATTTGTTTGATTGTATCTGTACTTATGTCCTGTCCTGGAATTCCTCTCTGGAGTGAGTAGATGTGTGTGGGTTGTGAATCTGTAGGAAAAGTTTTGTCACACAGCAGCCTTACAGGTGTATATACTCAGCAACAATTCTTAAGAACTCTTCTTGCTATGAAAATTTAAACTTCAAATAAGGTGTAATTCTTTTGTAATTTTACTTATATATTTCCTTAGCTTTATACAAAAGCAGATATATCTTCAAACTAATGAGGGATTTAGGGTTCCTGGTTGATAACAGTCCTTGTGATGAGAGTGTATCTCTTCTGTAGGAACTGTGATAGCCTAAATGAAAGGTTTAGCCTGATTGTAAATCTGTTCCACACTTGCTTTCTATCTTAGTGCAATAAGCTCGTGACACATGAAGGTTTTCAGAGTCCTAATTGCAGAATTTTCTGCAAAGGGCTCAATAATTACCAATATGTATTTATGAATTCTATATAACCATTATTAGGAATTAAGAAATCATCTATTTGTCTACATAGCATCACTGTAAGATAGTATATCTTTATTGATCAATAGAAAATCTGTCCAAAAGGGTGGCCTAGTGCCCAGGGAGTATTATACTAATTTCATAATTATTTTAAAAGGCATGACAGTTGCAGGAATCAGTCCTGACATGAGATTCCTGAAAGCTTTGAAATTCAGAATTATTGAGTTCAGGTCATACAGTACAATGTGTTGTCTCCAGAATGCCAGTTGCATGCCTTTAGCCCTTCTCATCAGTAAACATCTTATTGACTAAAATGTCTTTCTTTAGTGTTTGTCACTGTGTGCTCTACCCATGGAGAAAAGAAGTGGGAGCTGGATCCCCTGAAGCAGAGTTATTCTTGTCTGAGCCGTGCCTGATGTACATTCTGACAAATACACTCAAATCCTTAGGAAGAAAAGCAAGCATTTATTACTGAGCAATCTCCAGCCCCACTCAGATGATTCCTTCTAGGACTGTTTACTTTCTGTATTATAAGTATGTGAAAATGCCTGAAACATTGCATAATAGTGTTAGGTATGGTCATTTCACGCTAGTATTTATATTCTTAGAGTGCAATTGCAATCATTTGTTTTGTTTTTTTTACACATATATGGGCTATTTAACTCTTTTGGCAGCATAAATTAATAGAGTTAAGCTACTAGTTCATACTGGATTAATCTACAAATAAATTTCTAGAAAGATAATGCCACATTAAGTATTCTAGTTCATTTATGGCCAGATGCCTTTTGGGAATATTTATGGTGATTTCATGCGGTTTATTGAATTTTTTAAAATGATCATCACATATGTTTTTAAAAAATTTTTTCAGACATTTATTCATGTTGTATGTGTGTGTA